>VZTO01008542.1:0-18645 GCA_013400615.1 Syrrhaptes paradoxus
GAAGTTATCATCAATGCACTGAAAGATCAGAGATCTTCACAAGAGTATATTATGTATAAAATTTTCGACACTAAGCTCTGTGTAAAATTACGGTGCAGCTTCCAGTACATTGGGATAGTTCATTCCTGATTCTACTATACACAACTGTCCCCAACTCAGTATATATGAAGAGAATGCAGAAGCACTTATGATATATTATTTCTTCCCTGAATAACCCAAAACTTATTACATTAAAGATGGAAAAAAAGGTTAGTGTTCTTAGCGTAATGATAGCATTGTCTCTGCAGCCCTCCACTCTTGCAGACAAGAGCACAGGAATCTGTAACGATCACAGTTATTCATGACCTCTTTTATTACTATGTTATTTCCAAAACACAGTTTAGAACATTTGGCACCATGATAGTAAATTGGCATAGTATTCCATGAGGTGATGAATGCTGTAACCTGTTCAGTCAAGTATGATAATTCAGTTAACTTTTTTAGGCATAAAATCTGTGAGTTTATAATAAAACTGCTCAAAAGCATAATACCATTAAGCATGTATAAAGCTATTTTTCTCCACTGATATCTGCAGACTTTTTTGAACTGCTGCTCAGTATGCCACTGAGCACATACTGCTGCTCTATTTGTTCTGCCTTTGGATGGTCAAAAATATTATGTCATGCTTTTGGCTGGCTCCAGTGAGTATTGTATCAGGTATAATAGTTGAGTTAGATATTTGTAAGATTGTGTGTAATCTTAAGGGATAAAAAACAGTTATCATAGCTAATCTGATGTGTATTTACCTTCTCCCCGTCTGCAAAACATTTTCGATACACCAAGGACAAAATTTAAGTTCTGAACTAATAAGCCCTTAAGAGATAGAGTCCCTACTAATTATAATTTCCAGTGCTGCTTTTTATTCCTTTATAATCTCAGTAACCATTTTAACACCTTGTCAGGCATTCAGGAACTTCCATCTGTGCAGCCTCGTGCATTTGTGAAATAAACCCATCTGTACAGCTGATTAAAAATTGGATCTATTCCATGTTTTGTCTTTATCCTGAAAGAAACAGTATTGCTGCAGCAGTTGTTGATGTAGGGCCTGAATACAGAGTGGAATGCACAAGGCTAATGGAGCAAAATTGCTTTTAGTGTTTTCATTTGTATTTAATAATTGTTTAAAATAAAATCAGAACAAATTAAGTGTGACAAGCAAGACCAATTAGAAAGGCTGCAGAGTTCAAGTCTGCAGTTAGATGCAGGAAGCAACTCTAGAATTCCTGTCATTTCAAATATGTGTTAAACTGAAGTTGAATCCAATCCATGTGGACAGCAACTTCATATAGTCTTCTTACCTTTCTACAGACATATTTAAATTTGTTCTGAGGCAGCTTTTGTTTCATGTGTGTTTTTCATTGTTGTGGTAGGCAGTTTTCAGTGGCACGTTTTTAGAAAGGTGGAGGAACAGATGCACAATTCCATATCATCTACAAACTAGGTCAGTAGAATTATCTGACTACTTGGTCTGCATCCATATGTGGTAGTCAAAGATAACATCTCATGTATCTCTATTCATAATCTCACTGCCACTGCTAAAACTTTTATGGATGTAAAGCTGTATTTTCAAAAAGTTGTAAGGAACATCTCATCTTTAGGAAAACAAAAAGAAACAACAAAAATCCACCCAGGCAAGTAAGTTACTAAAAATTTCAAATGAGAAGACATGGGTAGGGTGTGAATTATTCTCTCACAATTCATATGGGCATATAGAAAAGAAAAAGGAAGAGAAAGAGAAGGGGAGGGGAGTTTAAGAGACAGAATGAGAATCTTTGTCTTGTGTTTTTTTAGTATGCTCGAGACAATTGCTATCATACATCTTTCTCCTCTAGCATAGAAATGCACACCTAACTCTGGATGTCAGAAGAGGTATAACAGAAAGAATAAATACCACACTGAACTAAAGTAACTTAATGACATAGATTCCGATATATGGATCTGTGAGTTGATGTTAATGTAAGCAAACAAATCTGCATCAGATGACACACCACCATATAAATCTACTAGGTCACGGTCATTACTGGTGCAATGCCAAGGACCTATTTTCTCAGCATTGCATAAATGTGGCTATGTTGCTGATTATTTCAAAGGTATTTCAGACAATTCTTTCTCAAGGATATAAGTCATATGTTCACTTCTGTTGTATGGGTATGCTCATCAATGCTCTCTAAATGACAGGAGGTATAATACAGTGATAAAATATTCTTCACTGGATGCTCAATGTACTGCAAGACCCTTTAATCCTATTACACCAATGAAGAATATCATGTGGTCTCATATATGAAACCACATCTGTGATTTCCTGAACTATGAGTTAGTTCTATTACCTTTTATTCCAACATAAGTATAGGACTCATACCCATTCTAACTATCTGCAAGGACTTATTTCCAAAGTCTGCAGACTGAGAGAATTTTTCTGAAATTTCACAAGTGCAACTGAAAATGGAACATGACCTTAGGTTTTTAGGTGAGCTAGCTAAAGGTACCAACAATACTGGATAAAATGCTATAGTTCATAAACTGGCACAACACAGTCTTTTATACTGCTAAAAAAAAAGATTAATAGGGTTTTTTTTTTTCTTTCAAGGCATTTAAAGTAATCAACAGAGAAAAAAGACCTTAATTATAATGTAGATGCAGCTGATAATTATATTTGGTAGCAGTGTCATATATTCAAACACCAAAGAAAAGAAACCTCAAAGCTCAGAACCCCAAATAATGTTAGAAAGGAAGGAAAATCCAGATGTAACAATGAAAGAATAGTATAGGTGGTATTTATTAAAAGAATCAATATAAAATATTGTTTAAATACTAGAACTAATCTCTTTAGATGTTTTGGGGGGTGGAGAAAGGTGGGTTTTGGTTTTGTTGTTGTTTTTGAAGTTGAAAAGTGAAAACACATTTAGTCCTGGGATGGGATATGACAACTATAATTATACACTGCAGAATTGCTGCCCATTGAGTACAGTTTTGTTGAATATGCTTCACTTTTGGTGATAATAACAATACGTCACTTGGTGAATTGTGAATTCCCTCAAGGAATTTATGATATAACCCTGGAGCTGAACAAATCCCAAGGGCTGGTGTCTGACTTACATGAGATAATTGCAGCTGCTTCCTATATAGGACAAGTGTCACTAAAATATTTTTAAAATACTGTGTTTGGAATTTAAGTTTCAGGTTGTCCAGATAAATTGGCTTAAATGCACTTTAATTTTTACTTTTTTTTTCTTCCCCCCTGAGGTCACAGTTTAGTAATGTGTAGGTGAGAAGATGATAGGCACAGTTTTCCCCTCTTTTCAAACACATTGTTTGGACTAAACAGTGCTGAGCCATCAGCTTCAGGTACATCAACTTTACCTTCTCACAGGTGCAGAGGGCAATTCATTCAGATATAATCTAATCATTACCGTTATTTGAGGAGGTTTTCCTTAAAGTCAAGGTACATGACTGGTGACTCATATTCTGATTCCTTTAATAGATTAGTATACAGAAAGCTTTCTCATTCCATGTGGATTGAAGGTGCTCCAGGGAAGTACTGTACTGAAGACAACAGAAAGAATTAATTTAAGAAATGTCATATGTAAATCCCTGTTGCCTTTTCACACCAGAATGTTAATTCTAGGGATATGTGACCCCACTGGAGATTGTGTCAGTCTCAGACAGGGTAATATAGAGGTATTGCACAACTGAGGGAATAACTTTGGATTTGAATAATGCTGACTTCAATATGACGGTGACAAATTCACCAGTGGTTTATACTGGTGTAACATAGGATGTTATATAGGTTATGAATTCTATAACAAAGAGAAGAACTTGTCCCAGTGTTTTTGCATGAAAGATAAACAAGACGGTTTTATACACAGTCTAATTTATTCAGTGCAGTGTCAAATCAAATTGAATGTGAACAAAGGTTTTGGGCATCATGTTTGCAATCAACTAAATTTAAGGGCCAAAAACTTAACATGCATGTTTGCCTCCCCCAATATATTTCCTAAGCAGACATCTTTTTCAGCTAAACTGAGCAGCTGATCCAAACTCATTAATATAACACTATTTCAGCAAAAGTCATGCTGATAGCCATTGGTTCATTAGTGCCTGAATCCAGAAGGCATATAAAAATAGTTAGAATCAACTGACAGTCTTGGCTTCAGAAGTGATGCGCTTATAAATAGTTCAACTTTTTTTTGAGATTTGTATCTGTTTTGAGAGATCAAGATTATACCGTTAATTATAAGATAATGCTAAGATTGCTAGTAGTTCTACTTTATTACTGTGTGTTTATTTCTCACACCAAGTTATAAATTAGATGCCACTTATTCATGGTGTGTTTATTGTTATCTTACTAAGTCATGGTGTTATACCAAATTTATCACACAATTTCATTGACTAAAACTGACATCTGCAGTTATGTTGATTAATGTGTCACTCCACAGTATAGTTCTAACAAGATGAAGCTAGAGACTTTTCTGGATTTAAAAAAAAAAAAACAAACAACAAAAGCAGCTGCAAAGTGTTCGAACCCAAAGAGCAAAGTGTGAACATGGTCAGAGGCCAGAGAACTGGAGGAACCAAGAAATCTGCCAGTCTGTAGGACATGATTATGGGATGCCATTGGTCTGAACAATTTCTTCCACCCCTGCATCATCTTCATCCTAGATTCATCTTAATAGATAGACTTTAAAATGCAGGAAAAGGAGGATCCTGAGCTGTAGCATTAGGAGACAAGAACCGAGGCACATCTAGGCAGCATGTCAAAGAAAGAGGAGTGGGTGAAATTCCCAGATACCTGTTAGCTGAAGTTACCGTATCAAGCTTGTAGGGTAGTTCTTAGTCTTCAAGAAACTCATAATGCCTAAGTGGGTAACTACAGATTAATTATGCAGGTAGAGCCTGACAGCTGGAGCTTGACAGCTTGACAAAGACTGGGACAATATGAAGCGAATGTGAAGCAATTACAAGAAAGGAATCTTTCACATATTTTTTTCCCTATTTTGATACAATAATGGCTTGAAACCTCCTGAAAATATTTTAGTCAATTGAACAAACAGCAACAGGCCAAACCATACATGTTTAAAGAAGCACCGTGTAACATGTTTACAACCCACTGTAATACACATCTCAAAAACATTTTTCAAACATTTCTAGATTAGATTTTTAGGGGTGAATAATTATACCCATAACTCTCTGGATTCCTATGGACCACGTAACATACATTACACTAAAATTATACCACAGTAAATCCAATCCCATGTATACTCCATGGTATTTTAAAACATTCAGAGAACTCAACCTTATCATCTGTTGTGTATAATCTCAAAAATAAAGATGTTGAGTTAGTATTGAAATAGGTTATTCTCCATGCAAATAAAATTTGTAATTGAAAAGGACTTGTCTTTATCTTGAATGTTATCATTTAGGAAAGAACATATGGTGCTTTTAGCAAGTGTGTAATTTCTTTCTTCTGCAGGTTTTTTCCTACAACTAAAGGGGGATTAAAGCAGGAAATCTGACCACCTTTCGTGTTGTATTAATAAAGCTTTCCTACTGTGCTTTCCAAGTTGTGTAATGGACACAAAATTCATCAGCGGGATGCCAAAGTTTCTGTGACACTTGTATTATGGTATTAAATTGTTTCTATTTCAAATGGTTTAACTAAAATTAGTTCTTGGAGCAATTCTGAGAAGCAGTTTTTCTTTGCAGCAGTTTACCAGGTCTTTATATTCTTTTGTCTTTTTTTTTCTTTTTTTTTTCCTTTTTTTTTTTAATATAATGTAGTATTCTCATGGTAACTTTCTCTTGAAAGACATAGTTTGACTGCAGAAACTATCATGGTGTATGTATGTGTTAAAATAACAGCTCATTTAAACTGTAATCACAGAGGGTGAAACTGTGTTTGAACTACTAATGTACAGAGTAGCTACATGTGGTTTATAGGTCAAAGTATAATAGCATGAGCATTTTTTGATTGGTACAAATTGTAACCACAGTTGTCAACTTGGCTCCAAGAATCCCACGCACTTGGGGAAAAATAATAATGTGGTTTTTAATGATGCCAAAGTACTTCAGGATATTGCTTCACCAAATATTAATTCTTCTGTGCAAGTTCCACTTTCCTCTTAGTGCTGCCCCCAATTAAAGCTTTAAGCGCTTAACCTGTAGTTGTGAAAAAAGCAGTTTATGATGGGTGTAATCTTACTCCCAGAGGTCTAATTATCTCAGTTGGTTCCCAATTAATCCATGAAGTTGTTAGGTCTTCCTTTTAATTAGATCTGTTCTTCTTGAAGAACAGTTTTATTTTTCATATTTCACTTCGTTATTTCCTTCACTGGAACCCTGCAGGGTGGGAATTCTACTTTGAATTGTTCTTATTTGTTTGATTGCTGGTTGATGCTTAATGAAGATGATGTTCTTTACCCACAGCTTGCATTACAGTTCAGTTTGGAGATTGGAATGCAAGTCCTTTAAGCATGAAAATTAAATGTAAATATGTACCAAGTGAGAAAGTGAACACTTCCTTTGTTCTAAAGTCATTACTTGAAGGGTTTTTTCATGTTAAGGCACAATTAACTTTGGTCCAATGTCACAAAATTGAAATTGAAGCAATTTTAAACACATTTGTAATTAGCATTTTACTAGGTTTTTGTGTCGGTGGTTTGTGGTTTTTTTATTTCATTAATGTTTTTATTTAAGAGGATGCATATATGATGAAGTTGGATATAAAATCATCTTTTATTTCTCATTTTCATCTGTGAAAAATCTTTCTATATAACAGGGATCTGCAGGCAAGAATAGAAACTTCATTAAGTAGTCACAAAAATATCCAGTAAGTAGAATATTATCTGAAGGCTGTTGTGAATTTCACTTACCCCCTCCACTCCTGTGTCAGCTCTGCATGATAGAAAGCTATACTGGTTTATCTGACAATGTCCTTTCCTCTGTTGTGTCTCAGTGATATTCCCTCGCTGTATTCCATCAAAAAAAAAAATCAAACAGTTTACCCACTGGAACTGTGACTCACTTCTAGGAAGAAGTGTTCATCTGTGGTCTTCTTAACTGTGGAATTTAGCCAGCCAGTGAAACTCTATTTGATGTATGCATTATATACTTTCACTGACTGAAATATTTCTTCCCATGATGCACAAGTTCTGTTTTCAAACCTGCATCAGTTTGGTAACTGTTTATTTTTCTATAGTTTTACAGATAGTGAAATAACTGTCCATTCTGAATTCACTACACCACTTAAGGATTACTTAATAATCAATTAGTATCCTTTATGCATAAATAGTAAAGTTCATGGATGAAAGCCCTATTCAGTAAGACAGGAATGAAAAAAATAACCAAAAGAGAATCATAATTATTGTTCATAGATTACACTTATCTCCACAAACATGCATTTTAACAAAATTACATAGGCTGCATAAACGAGAATGGGAAGTAATTGTTACAGAGACAAGAGGCTCTGATGTATTTCCTACAGTAATTGGTGGTAGTGTATTGTAGTTGTGAAGTAGTCATCATTTTGTGCTTTTAGGAGGAAAAGTATATTAAAATACTGGGTTATTTTATGCCTGGCTGTTAAGACGTCTTTTTCTTGTATCAGAAGTGAAGAACTGTGAAAATTATTTAGAACTCCCTCCGATTTCATTGTATCCCTTTACACTTAAAAATTTGCAGAGGCCCTTTGTCACGGTGTCCATATAGTGGTGGTAGTATTTAAGTGACTAAAGAGAACAGCAAGGAATAGTTGAGAAATGTACATTGTCCTCTTCCTGACCTCTGGATATCAGTTAAGATTGGAAGTCTGAAGGACTGTTTCTGCTCTTTAGGTTTTGAGTAGGGCAATGACCAAGGTTTCCATACTGGTACCCTTCAACTCTTTTGCTAGAGAACAACATGAGTAGAAAAACATGAAATTCGCAGTCTAAAAACTTACCTGATGTTTTTTTCTTTCTTTTGCAAGGATCAGTGTGATAAGCAGACAAGAGACATGTGTGGCTAGTCTTCTTAAGGGGCAATGTGGAAATATGTTATAAGAGGTTTTATGTGAATATTCCTCCCCTAAGATGAAATAATTAGAAATGTGTATGTGGGTGTGCTGTATCTTTGGAGAAACTGGCTTACTTAAAGTAATCATATATGTTTTGTTTTGAAATTCTTCAAATTGTAGTTTAGGAGTTTCTTCTCTGTTCTCTTACCTTCGCGTTCTTGTAACAGCTTATAATTCTGTGACTTCTGTAGAGATGGTAATTGTTCTAGCAATGTCTAGCTAAGTCGGTAAAGGAGAAAGTAACTTTAATAATGGTTTGTACGATAACCATAAAACATTATTAAAAAAAAAAGTCTGGTGGCTACACTTAACATAATCAATTTTCTGCTGATGTGATGTTTCTGTCTGCTCTGTTCAAAAATTGCTCTATTCTTAAAAAAAACCCACAACCAACCAACCAACCAAAAAAAGAAAAATCCAACAAAACTTCCTAAGTGCTACTCATCTTCTTCATTTTGGTTTCTTTTTTTTTTTTTTTTTTTTTTTCCTAGAAGTAAGGAGTTCAGGTAGGGTGACACAATAGACCGCCTTAGAATGAAGCAACTGATGTCGAGGTCTCAACATCTATACCCTATGAATTTTTAGGCATTTGCTTGGTCTGGCTCTTGTCTGGTCCTGTGCTGGATATCCTGGAATTCAGGAGCTTGTCTTACCATCCAGCTAAATTCACCAGAAAGCCAGTTTGTGCAATTCTAGTCTGCTCCGTACTATAAAACAAGGTTCAGTCGGTGAACACAGCTGTATGTTCGTTTCTAAATGTAGCTACAACAACATTCAGCTTCCTGCCACAGGAATGTTGTTGTAGCTATGTTTTTAGGAACATAAGTGTGATCTCACACTGCATTGCTACAAAATTGTATGTAAATGTTTAAATGGAAATGGTAGTGAAATGCCCGAACATTTTTTTATTGTTGAACTTCACATATTCTGGTGGCTTAACATTTAAATGTGCAACTATGATCTATGATCTATCTATCTATCTATCTATCTTAACATCAGGTGTTGTTTTAATTACAGTGTGTGCAACATAGGTGTATTAATATTCTGCTAAACTCCCCTACTGTCAAACCTAATCTAACACAAGGAGAATGAAGGGAGCAGAAAGCTGGTGTTATAATGGAGATTGCTAATATTGGACCTTGCTCATGCCTAATCCAGAGTCTTTTGACATTATGAGGAGGCCTTCCATCCTTTTCGTCTACCCTAATCTTAAACTTTCACCATGTTATCATGATCTCAGGTCTCCAGGCTAGCAGTGATGCAAATACATTTTAGCTCGTGCCATTGATGCACAAAGCAGGTGCCACAGAGGATGAAACAGGACCAGCTGCTACACTTGCTGTCTCCATTAGAAATAATGTATTTTTCTGAAACCTATGAAATTGGAAATATTGGAAGAAAAATAGAATTTACTTTGAAAAAGCATTGGAGTTTTCTGAGATAAATCATTGGATTCTGCTCTACAGAAGCCTGGATATAAAACTTAACAGCAGCATGACCCTGCCCCTCAGTTATCAGTGCTCCCTAAAGTAAATGAAAAGAGAAATCAAGTTCAGCCCCAGAGTGGTCATCCATGAAAGTTAAGTACACATCAGGGACAATGTGACAAAGCTAAGGTTGTGGCTGTTAGCAGGTAGATTAAAAGGGAATGAAGAAAACATTTTTTTTAGCTAGAAGAATGTATATCAATATTTCAAGAAACCCAGATGTTTTAAAAATATTATTTTGTTGTGTTGATTATTTCTGTTAAGTGTGTGAAAATTTTAGGTTGATTTTTCTTAAAATGGGGTTCCTGATTGTGAATTCTAACCTCTGAAATTGCTCTGTCAGACCTTTGTTCATTATGCAGTAATTAGAAAGGCACCATTAGCATCTATGCTGTGAACTTTTCAGTGTAGTTCAGGACACATGGTAGTATAGCCAATTAAAACAAAAACATTTAAGTGGGTAAGAAAACTATTAAAGCCGATTCATTAGACCTGCATATTTTGGGGTCAGTGGTACAGAACATGCACATCAAAGCAGAAAAAGCTTGAGCTGCTAGTATGCCCCAAAGCACTGAAGTGAGCAGCATTGCAGATTGTGAATTCGAGAGGTAGGGCAGCCTTAGGGTAATGATTACATTGATGAGGATACGGTAATGACTTAAGCAGCTGTCAAGAGTTACAGAGACCAAAATCCACAAGGATGTGTGGCTAAGTAACAGATGCCTTTAAAACTGTCTGGTTTGTTACTGTTCAGTAACTTACAGCAAAACTTTAATGAGATGACCTCTACAGCATTTTGTACATAGATTAGTTTTTTCAATTTTTGTAAGCCAAGTTTCTTACAGCCGTGGATGAGCTCAGATAGGTGTGATTTTAAGAGCTATGAATACATGTGTCAGATCAGGGGACAGAAACAGGAGAAGAAGGTGATTTGGAACAATACCGAACAGTAAATTAATTAAATCAATACAGCGCCTTTTCAATGCCTTATACAAATCCAGCTGAAACCAGGCATCAGTGATCCTTGAAGGTCTCTTTAAGGCCAGTTCTACACTGAGAAGTGTGGTCTAATGTCCAATTATATCACAAATGCTTCTGATAATCTGACTAAAGACAACAGACTGAGAATCAGCAATAGAAATAGATTGGTCAACATCTTAAAAGAGCCAACATACTGAAATAATAATTTGTTTTCAGAGAAATTTGTTTTCTTTCACAAAAGTTAGCCATCTAAAAGTCAGGTGACAGGTGAAAACTAGTCATCCCAGGTCTGTCTATGCTTGGTGTAGAAAAAATAAGCATCTCGTGGGAGTGAATCGTGCTGTCTGGGGCATCTAATTTCTGATGTTTTAAATATTCTCTGGAGGATCTTTCTCTTTTGTTTATAGAGGTAGACTGGATGAGTGATTTAGATTGGATGCCTAACTTGTGGAAAACTAAACTAATGGACAGTGGAAGATGGATTAAATAGTAATGTGCCTATGACAAATTATGCAGTTAGTACACCTATCCTATGTATTTTTCTATATTCGTGTATTCCAGTACTTGCAGATCACTTATTGAGTGTCTTTTTTTCCTGTGCTGTAGTTCCCACGAATGTTCCACCAATAAAACTGAAATGTGCTACTCGGACAGTACTGGCAGTAGCAGGGTGGAAAGTGGTATTTGCCTCAGGAGAGGTGTGGGGAATCACTGACACCTGACCTCAGTTAAGCTTATATAAAGTGCTGAAAAGGCCTCATACTAATTATAATAATTCTTCAGCGATCACCATCCTTCCCTCCTGCAGCTCATGTGCAGCTCTTTTAATGAGCAGCTCAGTGATCCTGTCCACAGTGAGGATAGAAGTGAAGATAGTTGAGAACCAATCAGCAATATGATTAATCACTGTTAACATAAGAGTAGAGTACTACGGGCTGTTGGTGTGCACTGTGTGATTTGAATGCATTTATCTGGGGAGGTGGAGGTCTCTCTTTATTATGACTGGAGCAACCCTACTGCTTCCAACAGCTGCTGAAATCAAGTGAGTTTCATTGCTATTAATTCAATGCAAGAAATTGTTATCATTGTGCTGAGGTACTGGACAGCTGTCAGTCTTTCTTGTCTGAATTCTAAATTCAAAATAAGATGACTTATATGCTTCCAGTCAGCTAAACTTTTACAAGGTAAATGGTTTTGTCCTGGTCAGAGTTCAGCGCTGTCATTTTACTTTGCAAAATGATTCAGGAGGTATTGAAACTAGTAAGACTCAAGAGTAAATTAAAAAGTGTGTAGTTTTCCTTAATACCAGATGTGAAAAGTTCTCTATGCTGATACTGTTTGTGATAAAAATCAAGGATTTGTGTATCATTCTTGCATCTCAAAATTAAACTGCCTTTTCCCTGCTGTTTTTTTGTCAGAACACTATGAAGATTTCTTTTCTTGCTTTGGCTCCCCATTGAAGATGATGGATGGTTACTTCCTTTTTGTTGTCAGCTAGCCAATGAATAACCAATTGAGAGCAGAAGTATATAGGACCAAACCCCTTTCCATTTCACAAAGTCTTAGACTTCTAACTGGGAATGCAAGCATTAAATCTACCCTAATCTATTTACTGTAGGCTGCTGTCCATCACCCTGGTATATGAGTGCCTTCTAAATGAAATAAATGGCAGTAAAGAGCCTGTAACTGAACAATAGCTCTCTCCTTGTCTGAGATAATTAAAAAATTCCACCATGCATACCAAAGGTTTTTATTGTTTGTGGAATTATTTGCTTTCCCTTCAATGCCCCAGATTATTAAGATCTAGATTTTCAGTATTAAGTTCATAGAATCACAGAATGGTTTGGGTTGGAAAGGACCTTAAAGATCACCAAGTTCCAACCCCCTGCCATGGGCAGGGACACCCTCCACTAGACCAGGTTGCCCAAAGCCTCATCCAGTCTGGCCTTGAACACCTCCAGGGATGGGGCATCCACAACTTCCCTGGGCAACCTCTTCCAGTGTCTGACCACCCTCACAGTGAAAAATTTCTTCTTAATATGTGATCTAAATCTACCCTCTTTCAGCTTATACCCATTACCCCTTGTCCTCTCACTGCACTCCCTGATAAAGAGTGTTTCCCCATCTCTTCTGTACCTGTACCCTTTCAGATACTGGTAGGCTTCTATTAGGTCTCATTAGCGCCTTCCCATTTGTATACTGAAAGGCTTTATTCAGACAATAATTTTACAACATGTTATTTTGTAGAATTTTATGAAATAAAGATCCTTCAAGCTTCATATTTCTGAGTTCTTCTGAAAACATCTTTCATAGCCACCCAGTTTCCAAGTGGTATTTTGGACTCATACCTACCATTGTTATCTGAGTGTACCACATACAGGTAGGAAGGAATTACGGCAAGATTATGTAGTTGTTTAGTTGTTTCTGTTTTTTTTTTTTTTTTTCTGTTGTCCTGAAACAATAATAACAATAGTGTTTTTATGAAAATATTACTTTAGATCAAGAAGGAGAGTTCTCTGAATTGCTAAATTCTTATTGCTATTTTGACATGATTATGTATAGCTTGGAAGCTTATGCTTGGTTTTTGGATAAGCTATAAGGTAGTAGTTGTTCTTATTCCTATTGTTGTTGTTATTGTTGTTATTGTTTTCCTTCTTCAAAATAGATGCTGTTAATGTAAGTTATCATACAGGTGGCAATTTAAGTTATCATATAAGTGGCATCTGTACTCTCACCTGACTAGAGAATATCAGCAGGCTACATATAAAAAAAATTGTTTTGCCTTCTGCTTTTGATAGTATGTAACAAGTGGGACTATTTGGTTTTAGCAGATATGGATTTTATTTATCATTTCAATTCATTAATTCTTGAATTCTTGTCTTTAAACTTTCCCTACATGTGGTATTAATGATCTGATCAATACAGAATCCACAAAATTTTGTTTGTTTCAGGTGGATGGTGTCTGTTTAACCAGTTATCTGTAGTCTGATTTAAATGGGTTTTTGTTATTTTATTTTTTTCCTCCTCTTTATTAAAGAGCGATAGTGAGAAACCTGTGCAGAAAAGTAGGATATAGAAAACTTTATAGGAGTTTAAGTAAAGTTTTTTTTGCATTCTTAATGAAGAAACTTATGAGGCCCAGCTATCTTGAGTACTGTAAACAGAAAAGTGAATATAAATATTTATCAATGTGTGTCTTAAGTTTTATGTCTGTATGTTTTGCCTCCAGTATTTACTTGCCAGCAACACTTATTCATTACTACTATTTCTCGCATATGTCGTGTCCATTTTCTACTGTGTTTATAGCCATTTAAGGTGTTTTGTTTGCTCAATCAATAAATTCCCAGCCTCTTGTCTAGCATAAGTAAAGACAAATTATTAATGCTTCCAATATTTCTTAGAATCCCAGCCAGATGGAGACTAGTAAGAACCTTGTAAACAAAAATGTGACATATAATGGAATGTTGTTCTGTTGGCATGAAAACTTGAGCATGGTCTATTTATGCACGACTGAAATAAACTGATTCAGAAAATTAAGACCATAAATAGTAATTATTTTGGGGATTACTGGTAGTATCCAGAGCATCAGCAACCAATACCAAGAATGGACTATTGAAAGAAAGTTTTTCATATTATAAGGGCAAATAATCTGTGTCATGTGAGATAACCAAGCTATTTTCATAAAACTTATCCCATAATGTGTATATCGTAACTCTGCTTGGAAGAGACACTTAATTGAAATGGCTAAGCCAAACTTGCATGTCCAGGATAGCAATTTCATGATCAGGAAGTTAGATTTAATTTCTAAAGGTGAGCTTGGAGCCTTGGTCTCCTCCTTAGTTCTGTCAGAGTATAAGATTGAGTTCACAGTTCCATGAATCTCCTTGTTTGTGATTTTCCTTGAAGACTCTGCTGACTTGATTATAGTCAAGCCATGTTACAGAACAGTATGTGGCACTTTGGACAGCTGAAGAGCTTTGGCTGAATGATGAATTGAATCCTCATCTAAGATTACATCACAAGAATAATATTTATCATATGGTAAAAATTAGATTCCCAAATTTGAATGTTTTTCTCAACTCATTTAATTTTACCAGCTTTCGGTAATATGTTTCCTGTGGCTTAAAAGTATGCTGAAATAGGAACTATTTAATACCTTTTAAACCAAGTTCCTTATAGAAATAATCCTAGAAACTTCTGAAAATGCTTGCTACCTGATCTTTAAAATGTTGTGCTATATTTTAATTTTATTTGGCAAATTACAAATAATGATAATAGTTATTCTAAAAAAAATCATATAAACAGTTATGAGAGAAGGACTAGTATTTTTTTCTTTTTGTTCGTTTGTTTGTTTGGTTGCTTTTTTGTTGTCATGGAAGTTTTCTGAAAGCAGTGACATTAATTGTGTGAGTTTTCCTAATTTTGGTGGGAGGAGTCTTCCTGATAATTTGTGATAGCTGTATGGTGACACCCAAATTACTTGTGTGCTTGAAGTCAACCCAAACTTGTCTTGTTCTCTGTATTTAGCTTGGATTTGACAAATATTACCTCTTGACATCTTGAAGTTCATCAATAACTCTTTGCATGCTGGAATGCAACATGCTTAAGAACTGCAACTATTTAATGATGCTTCATTAACTTCAGTGGAATGCTGGCAAGCATATTTTCACAATGACATACTGATATCACTGTTTTGGGAATACGTCATGTTTTGCAACAATTACAACATCCATAGGACAATAAATTGGTTAACTGCATTCCTCTAGGCCCAGAAAATGAGCTAAATTGCTGTTTCAGAAACAACTTTTCCCAAGCTCATTTAAAATGAGAAGGATTTGAAAGAAAACATTAGTACAGGACTAAATTGAAAGGCCAAGTGAGATATATATAGGTATAATAGAAGGGCATCATGAGGACTGTGAGCAGGATTCTTACTGTCACAGTATACAGCTAGAGATAATGAGAATGAAAAAATATGCTGTAAACAACCAATAGCTATGGAGAAAACTGAAATAAGAAAACGAAATAGGTACTTATGTTCTCTGCATTTTAGACAAGATGATGGCTGCACAGTTTTCTTCCGGATGTGGGGTCAGGGGAAAAAAAAAAGGAATAAAACCC
The DNA here is from genome assembly GCA_013400615.1 of Syrrhaptes paradoxus. NCBI lineage: Eukaryota > Metazoa > Chordata > Aves > Pterocliformes > Pteroclidae > Syrrhaptes > Syrrhaptes paradoxus. The sequence continues at coordinate 15,679 of VZTO01008542.1, forward strand.
TGTCCAAAAATTATTTTAACTCTTGATTGTGCCTCTGTCCATAATGATATTCTAAGTTTGTATCCATTTAAAGGTTTTGATGTCTGTGAAATACTGTAACCTTCTGAAAAAAAAACAAAACCAAAACCAAGCAGAGAGTACTAAGGAATATCTCATTCAGAAATTATTCCTTGATTATTGTTACAAACACACACACAAATTTTTTTTATTTTCATGTGTNAATGTGTGTCTTAAGTTTTATGTCTGTATGTTTTGCCTCCAGTATTTACTTGCCAGCAACACTTATTCATTACTACTATTTCTCGCATATGTCGTGTCCATTTTCTACTGTGTTTATAGCCATTTAAGGTGTTTTGTTTGCTCAATCAATAAATTCCCAGCCTCTTGTCTAGCATAAGTAAAGACAAATTATTAATGCTTCCAATATTTCTTAGAATCCCAGCCAGATGGAGACTAGTAAGAACCTTGTAAACAAAAATGTGACATATAATGGAATGTTGTTCTGTTGGCATGAAAACTTGAGCATGGTCTATTTATGCACGACTGAAATAAACTGATTCAGAAAATTAAGACCATAAATAGTAATTATTTTGGGGATTACTGGTAGTATCCAGAGCATCAGCAACCAATACCAAGAATGGACTATTGAAAGAAAGTTTTTCATATTATAAGGGCAAATAATCTGTGTCATGTGAGATAACCAAGCTATTTTCATAAAACTTATCCCATAATGTGTATATCGTAACTCTGCTTGGAAGAGACACTTAATTGAAATGGCTAAGCCAAACTTGCATGTCCAGGATAGCAATTTCATGATCAGGAAGTTAGATTTAATTTCTAAAGGTGAGCTTGGAGCCTTGGTCTCCTCCTTAGTTCTGTCAGAGTATAAGATTGAGTTCACAGTTCCATGAATCTCCTTGTTTGTGATTTTCCTTGAAGACTCTGCTGACTTGATTATAGTCAAGCCATGTTACAGAACAGTATGTGGCACTTTGGACAGCTGAAGAGCTTTGGCTGAATGATGAATTGAATCCTCATCTAAGATTACATCACAAGAATAATATTTATCATATGGTAAAAATTAGATTCCCAAATTTGAATGTTTTTCTCAACTCATTTAATTTTACCAGCTTTCGGTAATATGTTTCCTGTGGCTTAAAAGTATGCTGAAATAGGAACTATTTAATACCTTTTAAACCAAGTTCCTTATAGAAATAATCCTAGAAACTTCTGAAAATGCTTGCTACCTGATCTTTAAAATGTTGTGCTATATTTTAATTTTATTTGGCAAATTACAAATAATGATAATAGTTATTCTAAAAAAAATCATATAAACAGTTATGAGAGAAGGACTAGTATTTTTTTCTTTTTGTTCGTTTGTTTGTTTGGTTGCTTTTTTGTTGTCATGGAAGTTTTCTGAAAGCAGTGACATTAATTGTGTGAGTTTTCCTAATTTTGGTGGGAGGAGTCTTCCTGATAATTTGTGATAGCTGTATGGTGACACCCAAATTACTTGTGTGCTTGAAGTCAACCCAAACTTGTCTTGTTCTCTGTATTTAGCTTGGATTTGACAAATATTACCTCTTGACATCTTGAAGTTCATCAATAACTCTTTGCATGCTGGAATGCAACATGCTTAAGAACTGCAACTATTTAATGATGCTTCATTAACTTCAGTGGAATGCTGGCAAGCATATTTTCACAATGACATACTGATATCACTGTTTTGGGAATACGTCATGTTTTGCAACAATTACAACATCCATAGGACAATAAATTGGTTAACTGCATTCCTCTAGGCCCAGAAAATGAGCTAAATTGCTGTTTCAGAAACAACTTTTCCCAAGCTCATTTAAAATGAGAAGGATTTGAAAGAAAACATTAGTACAGGACTAAATTGAAAGGCCAAGTGAGATATATATAGGTATAATAGAAGGGCATCATGAGGACTGTGAGCAGGATTCTTACTGTCACAGTATACAGCTAGAGATAATGAGAATGAAAAAATATGCTGTAAACAACCAATAGCTATGGAGAAAACTGAAATAAGAAAACGAAATAGGTACTTATGTTCTCTGCATTTTAGACAAGATGATGGCTGCACAGTTTTCTTCCGGATGTGGGGTCAGGGGAAAAAAAAAAGGAATAAAACCCTGTCCAAAAATTATTTTAACTCTTGATTGTGCCTCTGTCCATAATGATATTCTAAGTTTGTATCCATTTAAAGGTTTTGATGTCTGTGAAATACTGTAACCTTCTGAAAAAAAAACAAAACCAAAACCAAGCAGTGAGTACTAAGGAATATCTCATTCAGAAATTATTCCTTGATTATTCATACAAACACACACACACATATTTGTTATGCACATGTGTGTTTGTGTATATATAATTATATAGATTTTTTTCTATTTTCCCTCGAACTTTCATTTCACTTTGCTTAATGTAAAATGACACAGCAGAATTATCAAGTAGTCAAAGAAAAATAAATCACTTAAATAGGAAACGTTTAGTGTGGGATAACCAACAGGGCTTTACCAAGGGAAAATCGTGCCTGACAAATTTGGTGGCCTTCTATAACAGGGCCACAGCACTGGTGGACAGAGGAAGGGCAACAGACATCATCTACCTGGACTTGTGCAAAGCCTTTGACACAGTCTCACATGACATCCTTGTCTCTAAGTTGCAGGGACATGGATTTCACGGAAGGACCACTCGCTGGATAAGAAATTGGCTAGACGGCCACAGTCAAAGAGTTGTGGTCAATGGCTCAATGTCCAAGTGGAGACTGGTGACAAGTGGTGTTCCACAGGGGTCAGTACTGGGACCAGTGTTGTTTAACATCTTTGTTGGAGACATGGACAATGGGATGGAGTGCACCCTCATCAAGTTTGCTGATGACACCAAGCTGTGTGGTGTGGTGGACACGCTGGAGGGAAGGGATGCCATCCAGAGGGACCTTGACAGGCT
>VZTO01008542.1:18960-30294 GCA_013400615.1 Syrrhaptes paradoxus
CTAAAAGAGGGTAAATTTAGACTAGACATGAGGAAGAAATTTTTCACTATGAGGGTGGTGAGACACTGGAACAGGTTGCCCAGGGAGGTTGTGGATGCCCCATCCCTGGAGGTGTTCAAGGCCAGGCTGGATGAGGCTTTGAGCAACCTGGTCTAGTGGAGGGTGTCCCTGCCCATGGCAGGGGGTTGTGACTTGATGATCTTTAAGGTCCTTTCCAAACCAAACCATTCTGTGATTCTAAAATTCTATGATAAGTAAAATAATAATGTGCTACTTGTGAATTGCTGATCTTTTATTAATTGTGGGATGTGTTTGTGTATGTAGATATAGCTATATATGTATATAGATATCTGTAGATGTGGATATATATACACACACACACAAATATATATATGTATATGTGTATATATATATTAATCAAGTTCATTAAGGCTGCCATCTTCTTTGGAAAGTCATACGTTAAACACATTTGTGCACCCACACACAAATACAGAAAATGTCTAACTTTTTATTAAACCAATAATAGAGCGACTTGTTTAGTAAGTTAGTGTCTGGAGGGCAAGAGAATTACATAGAATATGTGAAAATATGTCAGGTGCCTGCTTTACCTTTTATTGTTATATCAACAAAGAGGTTTTCAGTTAAAGAAGTTTCATGGTTATAAAACTGAGATATAGGTAGAATTGACCCCTATATTTAGAATACAGGAAAATACCAGAATGTAAGAAACTGCAAATCATATAAATAAAGTGCATGTTTCCAGTCCAGTGGGCTGACTCTGGTGATTGGGAAATGTATCTGAAAAAATATTGACAATTTGCTGCAGTTCTGGAGACTGGGTAAACTGCAAATATTTCTTCTAAAATAAGAAACACAAACAGATTTGTGATGAACAACACTGTCAATATTTCACTGTTTAGTTGGACTGAAGGAAACTTTGAACACGATGGAATTTCCAAAGTACCTGTGCTTCCAAATTTACTGCATTTACTGACACAGTGAGACATGCATTTTGTCTGTAGCTAATTTAACACTTGGGGAGATCAACTTAATATATTTCAGTGAGTTATTTTCATATGTGAAGATGCACCCCCCAGAGCTGATAGCTAGTCCCTATTTATCCCTTCATGGGTATGTCAGAGCTACAGTCAAAGGGATGACTCCCGTTGACATGCTCAACCAAACTTTCAATTCATTCACTCAGTACTGGGTGTGGTAAGACCTACATAATCTTGCAAAATAGTTATTTGTGCTAGATTCCCTGTTACCACGGTATGTGAGTCATATATATATATATATATAGTGCTAAGTACAGCTGTGCGAGGTGCAGTGCATATGTAATCCCATGCATATAGCACATGCAAAGTGCAATAACACCTTTGGTTGAAGAATACACGTACAAGTGTCCCCAAAATTGCATGTATGTAATACATGTAAACATGTATACATTAAAACAATGCCATAAAGGATTACAGGTTATTTTTTTCTCTTTTCCTATATATTCTGCCCTTTTCTTCTAGTGAATTTGATTCATAATCTTAAATCAGCCTACCTGGCAAACATTATTAAAAATATATATATATATATATATAAAGTACCTGTGTTCCAGGATTCTCTAGCAGTCAATTTCAAAAAACATAAAATATTTTATTGTTTGTGAAAAAAGTGCAAATATTGGAGCCTCTTACTGATTGTCACCCTTCAGTAACTAAAGTGTGATTGCTACGCCATACTTAATATGATCAAGACCTGAGTCCTTGTAGGTCGTCCTTTGTGTCAGTTTTCAATAATAACCCAGATTCTGGTACACACTGAAGCACATTTTCTTTTTCTGATCTAACCTTTGAGGGAAATGCTGGCCATTATAGGTTTTCTGTACAAAGATTGGGTTGACAGAACATACATTTGATTTCTGATATTAGATAATTGAAAGGCTGAGGCTCAATTGGTGACAATCCAGAGTAGAAAGTTGAAAAGAGTTCACTACAGGTGAGCTGTGAGAATGATCAGATGTCTAAAGCAAATATAATCCATGAGAACAGTTTTAAAGAACAGCAGTTGTTCAATCTAGACAATACCAAACTTGTGTGGGCATAACAAGTAAAGACTAAAATCAGCAAGGAAGATTTAGATTAGACATTAGGAAATATCTTGTAACAGTAAGGATGCCTAAGCCCTGGGTTAGAGGTTTGAGGAAGGTTTTGAAAACTTCACTGATGAGAGTTTTTGAATTTAGACTAACATCAACTAGGACAGAAACAACTGTAGCTGTTTTTATAGAGGAGAAAAGGGACAGACAATGTGATCTTTTGAACTCTGTAATAGCTATTTTCTTACATGATTAGATACTCTGAGTCTCCTCAGGGTTGCTTTCAGTCTTCTGAATTAAGTAAAATATATAGAGATTTCTTTGTTAGAGGGAGATAACTGGTTTATTTGGTTTTTAGAAAGAAGTAAGTGTGTGTGTGTGTCTATTGCACCTCATGTAATTTGTAAATTGGAGACAGGTCAAAATTTTACTTTTAAAAATAACTTTGGAGAAGTGTATAAAACAAGTTGTTGTTTTCTGTTCTAATGAAATTTGCATTTTTTTAAATATTTCCATAAGCAGGTAGCGCTGCTCTGCCTTTTGTTATCTTTTCCTTGCTGCTTTTTCTTATAGTTTGGAGGGACATGTTTTGATCCAGTTTCTTGTGTTTTTGTTTTTTCCTCTGGGTACATGATAATGAAGTGTACATGAAAATAAATGTTTGGGCATTTGAAGTGATTAACTATGAAAACAATCTGAAGATGTCACTGAAATTTTAGTGGTAGTTTGAAAAACAAAAAAGTGAAAATAATGATGGTTTACAGCAGAATTCCCTAGAAATTTCTCATGGACAGAGCTAACAACAGTATGGACAGTTCAGTTAGATCTGAACTATTGAACAATATGGTACATCTAGGATAAGAAACATGAACCAGCGTCAGGAGAGAGGCTTTTCTTTTTCCTGTCCTTAAAATGATTTCTAGCCAAAATGCTATGGGAAGAAGTATGGTTTATATGTGGTGGATATTAGAATCGGCCTACAGCTGAATCAGAAAAAAATAATTTAAACAGGGAGGCTAGGAGGGAGTTCTGAAGACCTGAGTTGGATATTGGGAGGTTAAAGGGCTAGAAATGGAAGAAAGACTATAAATATTGGTTTGACAATGGATTGACAGTGGTCTGCAGGTTACAAATTTTGGAACTAATAACTTACTGATTTTTTAATAGGATTTTGTGTTATGCAGACATCATTTTACTGATGTCTGCATTTTTCCTAGTCAAATAATATTCTGCATTAATGTGGCATGTCTGTTTTGATTTGGTTTTAAGGGAGCTATTCTAGGGATTTAAATCAAGAAGTGAAATTGCTCCTGTGCTGCATGCAAGTTTGTAAGTGATTAGTAAATAATATAAATACCTATTTCTTTCAGTTAGTTGACAAAAGTATAAAGTTGTACAATTGTAGAGACGGAAAAAAAACCTCAAGCAATCCAAATGTAGCAGGTAATTATTTTTCCAGAGAGGCAGATTACGTCTGAACAGCAAGAAAGTAGATAGAGGAGACTTGTCAAGACACAGAGGGAAAGCTCTCCCAAGTGGCTGAGCAATCACAGAAAACAAACTCTCTACAAAAATAATGATATTGTGTGAAAGGATGGAGATGCACCTCAGCTGGTGGAAAGGTGATAGATAGATAATCAGAAAATATAATTTGGACCAAGTCATTGAGTTTTTATTTGTTGATTGGTTTTAAGGAATTACACTGTAAGCCTTTCTTCCTTACAAATAATTAAGACTGATTCCTCTAATGGTTTTATAGTGTGCAAAGTTTTAACCTCTGAATTTAATAATCTTGCAGCTTATGTAAGTTAAACTGCATTTCTCCATCTCACAGAGAAGCTTGGCCTATTAATAGTGTCCTTTTCAAAATATGGTATTATATTCTGTCAGTACTTAAACAGGACATGGTTCTTTTTTTATCCTGAATCCCACTTGTACTTCTAAACTGATGATGCAGAATTATCCACATTAATTTTGTTACAGAAATCTTGCCAGATCTTTCTTCTTGCCTAATGATTATCTGTGCTGTAGCTTGTGTTCTATCAGTTTCCCAGAATTCAGTGTTCTTTTAACCTTACTGAGAGATTTATTTTTTGCACTCAGCAGGCTCTGAATATTCATTTTTTTTTATACCACAGAACTGGATTTATACATGCATCCGTTTTTGTGATTTTTAAAGGAACAGAGATATGTGCAGCCTCTTTTAGACTGTTTGCGGTCTTTTTGCAGAAATTCTCCACATCCTCTCTGATTCTATCATAAGAAGGATGGAAAGGGTTTCTAAACAACTTCCAAGCCATTATTTTTACATTTACCTGGCTTATTTTAAATAAAAATATGAAAATAAGTATTTACAAAGCAAAAATAAAAATAAATCTTCCTTGTCTCTTGAACTAATGGTATCTTTACAACATTAAGGACATTATGCTTCCTCAAAAACAGCCATCCTATTTCTGCATCATCCCCACTTTGCCAGTATTGACAGTCAGGCCAATAAACCATTAAGTTGAAGGCCTATGGCTAATTCTTGTATAAATCTGTTGAAGGTTTATATAAAATGCATAAGAATGCTAATGGAAAAAAATTGTATAGCCTACACAAACAAATTATGACAAATTAGTATTGAGCTAATTAAAGCATATATGGTAGTGTCTGTCCAATATGTGATGGGATAAAGACTGAATACAAATTAATTCATCTACTAGTACATGGGGAAATAGAAGACCCTATATATATTTTTTTTTTCTGTAAATGGGATTCAAAAACTTTTCTGCAGATGATCAGGAACTAAGGCAGAGGACTTCTTAAAATATTTGAGATAACAGGAGAAAAGAATCCTAGGATCTTCCATTATTTTTAAAGAAACAAATTGATGAGTCCAAATAAAAGTTCAGTATTGGAAGAATTTGAGTACTTGTTAATGGAACATTAAGAGTTTTGCTGGGAAAAGAAAACCCCTATAGGAAGCCTGAAATTGTAATGGGTGACATGATAATTACATTTCTTAGAATTCAATTTCCAGATATAAATTTCTTCATGTTTTTCTATCAAGGGAGGAGCTGTCCAGAGCAGGAAGAGTAACTGAAGTAAACTTTTAAAATTCTTATTCTGCTATAGACATTTAATGGAGTTTAACTGCATTTATCAGCACTAAAATTAATCAACCTAGTGTGCCTAGTAAAAGCTGAGGGAATCAAAACAGAAGTCATGCCTCGGATACAGTATTGTTATGACAAATTCACGAATACAAGGTTAGCAGTAACTTTACTGCACTGCTGTGTTCACCTTTCTACTGACTAATCTTTATGCAACATTATAAACATTGTGATTTCTGATACATGTGTAGGGTTTGTTTGTTTTTTTTTTTTTGAGATGAGTAAGGCAGTCTTGACCTATGCTTTTAGAAAATAAAAAATATAGAAAAACTCAAAGGTGTGATTTTTGCAATTTGTATGGTTACTATTCCTGTGATTAAAATCTCTGTGGAACTTGCTTTAGTTTCTTCCTGAAGATGAGAAGTAATCTTACTCGACCAAAATATTTTAACATATTATTCACAATGGAGGTAGGATATGAATTCATGATTACAGGAATCCAGAGTAATTTATAACAAGTGTATGATTATTATTTGACAATGCACTTCCAAATATATTAAAAAAAAAGCCTCTGAAACTCTTAATCTCAAATCAACTGAAGGCAAATGAACTACTGTGATTTTAGTGAGCTTCTCTTGCAATCCTAGTACACCATGTTAGAAATTGAAAACCTGTTCTGTTGCATTTTAAAGCAAGTCAGTATCTTTGCTACAGCATGCTGGAAGGTGTTTATGTTTCCTTAGAAGCTAAAGCTATTTACTGAGCCCTTTTTGTCCTTCACAGCAGTGCACTTAGAAATTCTAAGTGTGATTTATTTTCTGTATCCAAAATATTAGATATTTTTTCTTACATGCCTGATGGACTCTTGGACACAAACTATCAGGTTTATGAGAGTCTACCAAAGAATCTAGAGAAGCACAAAACAAAAAGGAAAGATAGTAATACATATGAACATAAAAATAATTGGTGATTCAGGCTACAAAGAATTCTTGCAATAAAATCAACTTTTACTTCTTTAAGACTCAAATGCATCTAATGTAATTAAAGTATCTTACTCTTTTTAGTTGTTGAGATGGGCAATTTATAACTGTGGTGATGTCAGTGAGGAACTGATTCATATTAATCAACAAAGTGCTTTCATCAAGTGTGCTCTGTGGTAAGGATTATGTATTTTTGTATAGAAAACAAGCAGGTTTTTCAGCTTTTACATAGATGACATTTTTCTTAACTTTGCTCTGTTTTCACCATTTCTTTTATTTTACAACTTTAGGAACATTCCTGATACATTTGTTATTAACTCTACAAGTAGGAGGAAAACACAGTAACAGAGATGTTTTCTCACTCAAGACTTTGGAAGTTAATCTTTTTTTTTTGTTTGTTTTGAATGAATCCACATACAGTATTTGTCCTTTGCAGTCTCCATCTGTCAGTACCACTATGAGATTTGAGGCTTTGTCATCCTAAAATATATCTTTAAATGTTTTGACTGTTTGATATAGCTCATGGCAAAATAAACAAAATTGAGTCCTGGAAATGCATGGAAGTTGGCACGAATCTATCAGCTGTTGACAGATCAGGATTAGGTGGCTGACTTTTAAAAGGGATTTGTTCTTCCCATAGCACTGATTTCTAGTTTTCAGGTTATATTCCTGGTAGATTACATTTCTGAGTTGTTCTGATGTTTAAAAACATGGAAAATAAGATCTCTGCCATGTATGTCATATACTTTACTGGTATATTTTACCAGCTTCTAATTCAGGATGCTTTCTATTAAGGAAAAGAGCTATCTAGTTTTATTTTGTTGTTTGGTTGCTGGTTTGGTTTGCCTGGGTATTTAGCTGATTGCTGTCTGTTGGCTTTTGCTCCTCTGTGCAATCAAAAAACTCAAAATTGTGTTTAGAACTGTTACTTGTACAAAAGCAATTGTAGAATAATAAATTGACATAAATAATTATCATAAGCTTGTGGAAGACTAGAAAGTTTTAATCTCTTGTGTTTGATATAAGTAAATTATGTAAGCCTGTTACAGAGGATGTAATTTAAATAGATACTCAGTTTCAAATATGCTGATTTCTTTGATGCACTAGTGCTCTTCCACATTCTTTTAGGATCAAAGATGTATAGAAAAGAGAAATATATAATTTTAAAAGCTGTGAGGAAATACATTACTGAGGACATAGAAAGAGGTAGAAAAGATCTTACTCCAGAGAAAAAGAAAAAAACAACTGTATAATGTGAAGGCCTCTATTTCCAGGTATTAGAGAGGTCTTTCACAACAGTTTTAGGAGAATACACCACCTTGGACTGAAAAATATCTTAAAAGAGAGTAGGTGGTTTAAGATAGAGTAACAGGTAGTTTTTAAGGACCGTTTGCTTTTAAAACAACCTAAATAATTATTAAAATTCCCTGATTAAGAACTGCATAAAAAGCTTATCTTCTATTGTATTTCCCCTCTTGCATCTTCATCATAATGACATTTAAAGCCTCATTATGTTTTTAAAGTGAAAAACTTTGTCTTAAGGTGTATGAGCATGACAGAATGATGCTGTACAATTTTCCTTTGAAGTTCTGAGAAAATTCTTATCACATTGTGTGATAATTTCTTAATGAGAAGATGGTGGAGTGGAAGCTCAATGATCTTCTGTGTGAGTGGCAAGGGTTTCCTTTGAGTTAAAAAGACTGTGAAAGCAAACTGTAATGTTTGTATTGATCTAGACACTATCTATAGCTGTCTTTATTATGCTTGCTTATTTTGCCATAATTTATTTATAACTAAATTACTTGGTGGACTCTCACAAAGACTAAGAAGAGATTTTCTGGTTATTGGAAAATGCCACAAAGCCCAACCCAAAAACTTATTTCAGGTGTTAAAACCTTTCATAACACAAGATGAAACTGAAAGGGAGAGCAGATATGACAAATATAAAATGTAAAAGACCTGCCTTAGCATAGTACACAGTTAAGAATCAGTTTACTTAGGAACACATTATAAAATTGCATGTTTTTCAAGTGAAGTCTTATCACCATTAAATTATTTATACTTCAGTTTGAAAAGTAAATAAATACTAAGGGCCTCATACTTCTTTCTTCTGAAAAGTTATTCATTGTTTCATTGGAAAAGTGCAACTTTATCTTAACAAGAAATATTAGAAAATCTTTCAGGACTAAATTCTTGCCATTCACCTTTGTGGTAACTCTCCTGAAGGCAGTATAAAGCTGCAGATCCTGGAGATAATGTATCAAGATGGGGAGATGTTGATACTAGCACTTGACACAGTATTGGGCCCTTCATGAACAAATACCAACTCCCTCTTCTGCAAAACTACCCTATAGTCAAATGTGCTGAAGCACTCTACCTGAGCAGCCTTTCCATGAGGTTCTGGCACTTGCCAGTCTCAGTCTGTTTGATTACCATCCGACTCTGCTTTGCAAAGTTAGGCACACTTGTGCAAAGTGGTTGAAGTAGTCTCAGGAGCAGATCTTCGGCTCATACAAATTTCACAGTGCTATTGACTTCACAGGAGCTATGATAACAGTCACTGCCTTATTTGACTACTGCCTTATTTGAGTGGATAATCTGATTTAGCAGTGATTTACATTGTCTTTGCAGGAATGTAAATGATTACTCAAGGTAAAACACCACAGAGGATCAAGTCTCACTTCTTGAGAAGGCTACATTGATGAGAGAGACTTTTTTTTTGATACATATGGTGGAATTTAATACATAAACAAATGTCCTTTCATTGTATATGCTTTCTAATCAGGGTTTTCCAGTTACTGTTTTGTAAACAACTTTTTTCATGGTCACACATGATAAAAATCTGCAACAAACAGGAGGAAAAATTTCACAGTGCCGTATCTTTTACAAAATATATACTTCTGCTTCATTACATGAGGCTTCAATTTGTATTAATTAAAGCTACTTGCTGGTTGGTCAAAGATACAAGGTGAAAATTTCCTTAGGATATTTTACGCTATTTTACGCTACACCCTGGTGTTTTATTTCTTGTTTTCACATTTTCACGGCAGTTCCTCATTGCTTTGGTGGACTGTGACATTATTCTTTACTCCTACAAAATTAAGTAATATACTCTAATCTGTTAAATGGGAGATCTTTTTTCTGAGTTCCGATTTGAAAGTTCAGTGTCTATGCTGTTTACATTTAAAAATAGCCTTATTTCTACTCTGCAAAAAAAAATAGAAATGAATAGATGTCATCATTTCACTGCTTACGCCACTCTGGTTGAAGTGCATTCCCTCTGGTGTTAACCTGGTTGAAGTGATGAATGAGTCTAACCCACCATCTCGGAATGTACCCATTAACCAGAAGATCCCCTCTAAAGGTCCAAATCAAACAAAAATTTAGAAGTCGAATAAGGTAAGCTACAAAATAGCTTGTTTTAGAGTTTGCGCCACTGCCTGCAGGCTAACAATTTTCTGCAAAGATTAGCTTTTAAAATCCTAGTAAACCTTCCAAACTCTGTGTTGGTGCTTAGTCTGTGCTTTTGCCTTTGGAGTGCTGTGAAACTAGTTTTGTGATGTGGTTTAAATCAAAAGTTATTAAAGATAAAGGGGACATTGTAAAAGCAAAGCAAAGAAAACAAAAGCAAAGAAAAAAGAACCCTAACCAAGCCTATACATTACAAAGTTGACCTTGCATTAGCTTCCCGCTGGCAAAGAGGAGATATTATTTCTCTAGAAATTGATTGCCTCTGATCAGCCTGAGTAGGAATTATCTCACTCAACTCGGTTGTCTGAGAATTGTTGCCAAATTTTAAACTGGACATCTAGCTCCTCCTATGGTCGGTGGAAAGAAATTGACACTAACTGATTAATACCCTTCAAAACCAGGTGTCTGATAGTGGTGGGAATTGTCTGGAAGAAGTCTTTGGACTAGATGAAAAGGGAGCCTGTATACATAGATGAGACTTAGATGACTAATTTTAGGTGGGTAAGGCTGAAATGCTTTGTTGGCAGTTAGCCTTAATACATCCCTTGCTGCACATACACTATCTCATGCTCAAGGTATTTATAAAGTATTTGGTATTAGAACTCAGTATAATTTTGCAGTTGGGTTACAGGACTATTTCACAAATGTGTTTAAGAATACCTCATGGAGAGGGCATGAAGTATTTTTCCTTTATTTCCTGAAGTATCTCTAGAAGTTTGTCACCTTGTCTCCTGCTAACAATTTCAAAGGAAATTTTGCTTTGTCCTTCCTTATCAAAGTGTGTGTGGGGGTTCCGTTTTGGGGGTTTTTGGGCTGTTGTGTGTTTGGGGAGGGGGGGGGGTGTTTGTTAGTTTTTTGTTTTGTTTTGTTTTATCTGTACCTATTATTCTTGGAAATCATATGCTTACATTTGAAGTATCTGTTTTCAGATTAATTTAGTCACAGAACTCTTCAGACCTTCCATATGAGTTTTCATTTCTAGAAAGTATAAGTAAGGGATTCAAGTGCCTTTGCCACATAGATCTTTGAATACTGCTATGATAAAACTATAGAAAGTTTTAATAGTTTTTGCTAAAGAAAACTTTTAAAAATACAGGCTGTTCAGGACACTGGCTGGGAGAATCTCCTGGGGCAAGGGGGCCCAGGAAGGCTGGACATTCCTCAAGAGTGTGGTTTTAAAAGCACAGGAACAGGCTGTCCCCATCTGTAGAAAGACAAAGTGGCAGAGAAGACAACCAGGCTGGCTAAACAAAGAGCTTTTCCTGGAACTCAGGGAAGAAAGGAGAGTCTGCCACCTCTGGAAGAAGGGTCAGGCAACTCAAAAAAGAGTACAGGGATCTTGCCAGGTCATGCAGAGTTAAAATTAGGAAGGCAAAAGACCAACTGGAACTCTACCTGGCTGCAGTGGTAAAAGATAATAAAAAATGTTTTTACAAATACATTAACAACAAAAGGAGAGCTTTGGAGAATCTCCATGCCTTGTTGGATGCAGGAAGGAACATTATCACCAAGGATGAGGAAAAGGCTGAGGTGCTTAATGCCTTCTTTGCCTCAGTCTTCAATAGTCAGACTAGTTATCCTCAGGGTATTCAACTCCCTGAGCTGGCAGGCAGGGACAAAGAGCAGAATAGCCTTCCCACAATTCAGGAGGAAGCAGTTAATGACCTGCTACACCACCTGGACACATGCAAGTCTATGG
>VZTO01008542.1:30444-59320 GCA_013400615.1 Syrrhaptes paradoxus
AGGCTTGGGGGAGAGCTGCTGGAAAGCTCCCCAGCAGAGAGGGACCTAGGGATGCTGGTCGACAGCCAGCTGAACACGAGCCAGCAGTGTGCCCAGGTGGCCAAGAAGGCCAACAGCATCCTGGCCTCAATCAGAAATAGTGTGGCCAGCAGGACTAGGGAAGTGATTGTGCCCCTGTACTCGGCACTGGTGAGGCCGCACCTTGAATACTGTGTTCAGTTTTGGGCCCCTCACCACAAGAAGGACATTGATGTGCTGGAGTAGGTCCAGAGAAGGGCAATGAAGCTGGTGAAGGGTCTGGAGCACAGGTCTTATGAGGAGCGGCTGAGGGAGCTGGGGTTGTTTAATCTGGAAGGAGGAGGCTGAGAAGGAGACCTTATCACTCTCTACAACTACCTGAAAGGAGGTTGTAGTGAGGTGGGGGCTGGCCTCTTCTCTAAAGTAACAAGTGATAGAACAAGAGGAAATGGCCTCAAGTTGCACCAGGGGAGGTTTAGGCTAGATATTAGAAAAAATTTCTTCACTGAGTGATCAGGCATTGGAACAGGCTGTCCAGGGAAGTGGTGGAGTCACCATCCCTGGAGGTGTTCAAGAAATGTGTAGATGTGGTGCTTAGGGACATGGTTTAGTGAGTTAGGTGGTGTGGGACTTGATGATCCTTGGGGTCTTTTTAATCTTTAATGATTCTGTGATGGTGAAGGAAATCTTGAGACACAAACGTCGTAGAGGTAATATGTTGTTACATGCTAATTGTCAATTAAGAGCAATACAAGGTTATATCGCATTTTGTTTGTGGTAGTAAACTACCTGTTACAGTTGATAAAAAGAAACAGCTTTTGGATGCACAAGCCTTTTCTTGATCTTATTATGTACAGTTATTGATGCAGGTATTTGTGAAACTNAATCTTTAATGATTCTGTGATGGTGAAGGAAATCTTGAGACACAAACGTCGTAGAGGTAATATGTTGTTACATGCTAATTGTCAATTAAGAGCAATACAAGGTTATATCGCATTTTGTTTGTGGTAGTAAACTACCTGTTACAGTTGATAAAAAGAAACAGCTTTTGGATGCACAAGCCTTTTCTTGATCTTATTATGTACAGTTATTGATGCAGGTATTTGTGAAACTCTGAAAACAATTGACATAAAGTACAATACTTAAACCTTCTGGAATTAATATTGTGTTCAGTTACCTGCACTCATTCAGCTTCAGGTGTGTTTTATTGTTTAAAATTAAAAAAAAAAAAAACCCAAACAAATTTTACAGGCTTGGTTATTTCTGCAGAAGTGGGACTTACAGCAAAATTAACGGCATTGACAAGGGGGTCTTGTTTTAGGAGAACTGCTATAGTGTTATATGACTGATACACCTAGGTTCATTTTCACTATTGTAGTTGGATAGCTTTGGCTAGGGGACAAACTCCAACCCAGCCCTTCAGCCTCTACTCCTTCTCTGTGGGACATGTGGAGAAAGTCATCTGAGAAATCTGGGTGTCTGAGATGAAGGCAGAGAGAGGTTGCTTACCTGTTACTGACTTGGGGAAGATTTAATTTCTTGCAGATTAATAGATTTGAGTAGTCAAAAAAAAATTTAAACAACACCTTTCTTCCACCTTTACTCATCTTCACTCTTGGCTCCTCAACTTTTCCTCACCAACCCCCATAAGCAGCACCAGAGGATGAGGAATTGGAGGTTCTGGTCAGTCCATAAGAGCTCCTGTCCACTAGTCCTCCATCGTCACACTTTTCATCTTCCCAGCATGGGTCCTTCTCATGGGCTGTAGTTCCTTCAGAATAAAGCTGCCCCAGCATAGGCTTTTCCACTGGCTGCAGGGGAATCTCTGCTCCAGTGCCTAGAGCATCTCTTCCTCACCTTGTTCTCTCACCTTGGTGTTCACAGGGCTGTTTTTCACACTTCATAGAACAGTAGCCCTATGACTGTATAAATGGTGAAAATGGCATAATTTACATTCATTAACATGACTGGAGTTTGACAATTAATTGTAGCCCTGTTAACTGTTATATTTTACAGAAAGAAATTTTCAGTTTGCAGTTCATGAGATTGTGTTATGGTATTGTGGGATATTGCTGGAGGTTTTTTTTGTACTTCACGTTACAAAAGGGTTGTTTATGACTCTAATGGCCAAAGAGGCAGCCACTCTGTTATTTGTCTCAAAGACAAAAGAAAAGAAATCTCCTTGCCCTTACCTAAAAATGTATATTTAAGGTGGGTGACTTGTGTGCAGATGCCCTTTATAATGGTACATCTTTTCCAAATTGACTTGGTCAAGATTATCATGAAGGTAATAGCACAATTAGAATCACCATTAACATCTTTAGGGATGACATTTTAGAAAGGGTTTAACTGTTGATGGTATAGGAAACCTTAGTCTAAATCTTAAAATATGTCCATGTTGCAAGACTATGTAATTAAGGTAGTGACCAAACATAGTTCTTGCAAAGTATAAATTGTATTTAAATTGAAATTATTCTCCAGGTTTTGTGAAGTGGGGGTTTTTTCACCATTTGTGGAAGTTATTTCAGAAGGACAGCCAGATGAATTGAGAAAGCGATAGAATGAGACATGGAAAACAATCAAGGTATTTTCCCTTTCCTAGCTAACCTTTCTAAAGTTGTGCTTGATCTTCAGAAACAAAATGAAAAGTGTTCTCTTCCATTAATATTGAGAAAATATTTCCCTTGGTATACAAGAAGTAGCAATAGATTTAAATAACATTGTGCACAGAAGAATTCTCTGTGGGGAGCTTTTATTTCTTCTTGCAAGTAGCTAGTATATTATCTCCTGAATAAGTATAATGGCTAAGTAAGTAATCCATACACATGCACAGCGTTTTAAAAAGGTGAGAGCTAGTCCACTCACAGAACTGAAAGAGAACACTTGGGGCCCAGATTCATGTCACTTAAACTGAGGCCCTTAACTGAGACAGCCGAAACACAAGCGCAGGTGTTCCGAGTTTCAGTGGTCAGAGTGTGACTGAGATCTGAACTGACTTATCGAGATACCTACCTATTATTACTGACTATCCACGAAGCCTAGGAGGACAAACTTGGGTATTTTTAAAGGCTCTGCTTAAATGTTTTCTATTTCAACAGTTTTTTTGGCTTCTGCTAACAATGACAGGAATAGAATGAACTATCATTTTTCTTTCCCCTAACTGTTTGATATTGTCGACATAACAACAAAAGTAACAATAGCTGTGTTTGAGTTATCTCAAGGAAGTGAGCCTGAGAGGTGTTTCTCTAAACCCACTTTAACTAAAGGTTAATGTTCATTAGTGTTGAGTCAACAGCACTCTGATAAACCTCTTAGTTTAAACTAAATGACAGAGTAAGAGCTAGTAGTGCACTAGTGAGCATTACAATGAAACATGATGCATTGCATTTATAAGCATAAAAACAACAGACTTTGGAAAACTGGAAAATGCTTGCATTTGATATATCACAAGTGTTGTTTTATTCCCATTTCTTCTTGCAGTCTCATATACAACATTTCTGTTGCTTAAATTATATAATAAATGAATGCTGGATTTTATTGCTTAAGATCAAAATATGAGACATGGTGGATAAAGGTCAAGAAATGCACAGGTTAGCTCCAAATAGCCTGTGAATGGGGTGGTGGGTTTGGAGAGGGGGAAGAGACAGTGTGTGGTACATTTTCTTGGTTCTGTAGGAATGCATGACTGACTTGCTAAGTGCAGGCTATTTGGCAGATCTGCTCCAGCAATGATTTAAAGCAAGACAGGAACTAACCTCAGGAAGAACAAAGCAAATATTCTCTACACTGAAAAAAGTACTAGTTTAAACTAAGGGTGAGCAGAGGCCAACTTTTTTTCTAATCTGCATTCTAGCCTTTTCTCTAAACACTTATTGGGATCTGACCCCCAGATCAAAAACAACTTTTAGATTCAAACCAGCCAGCTTTTACTCTAGCTAATCAGCATGACAGCATTTTCTTGAATCACTTTACTAAAATTGTAAAAGCACAGCAATAGCTTTTGGAGGATGAACGTGGAATAGGAATGAAAAATAAGAGTCTGAGAAATAAGAAGGACCAGACCAGAGTGAAGTTAAAATTAGTTCTGGATTTCCATTTGAGACAGCTCAAGTTTTATTCCTGCTTCAATACTTCAGAACTATAATTGGTTAAACAATAAATTCCAATTCATAAGTGAGGGTTTTTTATCATGGCTCCTGTTCTGTAACCCATGAAGGAGATTATAATGAAAAAAACAGTTGTTTCATGAGCTGGAAAGGGATCATGAAAAGTGGGACCTAAGAAACAGATGTAAAGATAAAGCTGTCACTTTGGTAGTTTGGATCAAATCTCACACATATCTAGCTGTTCATAAGCAGAGGTTAAGTGCCTGTTCCAACTCCTGAAATAATCAATAACAACAAATATTGCAATAAACTTACTGCAATAACTTCAGACATTTGAAACCAGAAGTACACATAAGAGAACTCTAAAGATTTTTAAACACTTTGCAAGTAAAATAGTATTATGTTAATGAGAAATTGATTATGGATTTGATTATTTGTGTGTCCAGGTTTCCATAACTGCTGACAGTAGAAAGGACTTGTATGCTTTATTTGAATAGTAAATTTATTTGAAATAACCATTTTAAATATCAAACTATTATGTTTGCATTAATAGTGGAGGCTTCTGGATATCTTGTTTCTTGAAAATCCTAAGTTGAAAATTTCCCCATGTATCCTATTTAGCTTTTAGGGAACTCTCACAAACTCTTATTGTATGGTTGAACTCATTTGAGTTCTTTCACCAGGGATGCTGTATTGAGGACTTTGTATTTCTTTCTCTTTTTTTAGATACTTAACTTCACATTTTTGTCCTTGTTTAAACAATTTTTTAGAGCTGAAAGCAAGTAAATGCCTACTTCCTCTCTAGAAGATAAGACTGTACCAAATGTTGCCTGGCTTCCCTATTTTAATGTGTAATTCATTAAAGTAGAACTCTAATTCAAGACAGTGTGATTTTTTTGTTTTTTAAACCTTTAAGAACTGTATAGAACAGTATAAGATTTAAGGACAGAGGAGGTCTGATGACTCAGCTTGAAGAGTGAGAAGCCCTAAAGTGTCAGTGTATGGCAAGCATTCTGGTGCTGAGTTCCTTCAAAGATGAGAATTAGCTGTGCTTTCAGTTGTTTTTCCTTTTCTTATTGTTTTACTGGAACTGAAATTGCTTTCTGTACACCCAGAACTTCATCCTCTCCTACACAGCAACATTGCCTTGCACTTGTAGAGTCATTGTACATATTAACACATAAAGGAATGTAAACACACTCCAAAAGTCTTTTTAGTAAGTACTTCCAAAGGTAGAGACAAATACTGTATGTCATCCTTCCTCTTTATATATTTATATATATATAGAATTAATTTTATGTATTTTATAAATACGTAAAAACTAATTCTTTGTATCTCTCACAGCAGCAGCAATTGGCAGTCAACCATTATTTTTGTACAATAAAGCTGTCCTTAAAACTTAAGGTCTTCTTAAATCTTAATGGTGTGACCACTCCAGTGACTAAAATAAGTTATTTTGTTGGATCACCTAAAATCAATGACTTACTGCAGCACTCTGTCAATTTAGAGATACATATTTTGAGGTGTTTTCTGATATTCTGTCGTCTGAAAATGACATCCGAAACACATTTCCCTCTGATATTGAGACATTCCACTTTCAAGAGTATATGAGAGTATATGTGTGTGCATGTGTACGTTCAGACATTTGTATTTATGGTTTTGTGTATCAACTGACTTTTAAGTCAGTCAGTGGGAAAAAATAAAGATGCCGTAAACATCGTTTGTAGAACATTCAAACCCAAATTGGTGTTTTCTTAAAAACAAAACTCATTTGGTCAACTGGTTAATTTGGCACTCTGAGAGTGCCCTTGTTTAACCAATATGGGCTTTTTAAAAAATTATTTTTTGTGTGTTTGTTTAATACTGGATAGTGTATGGCCAATCAGAGTAATCAGACATTTGCAATGGAAAAAAACTCCTAAGTGAATCACTCATACCACCTCCTGCTGCCTCTTATTGCATATGTTCTGATGCTTTCTTGTTGTGGTTTAAACCCAGTAGTGACAAACACCATATCGCCACTCGCTCACCCTCTTCCCTCACAGGGATGTGGAAGAGAACTAAAGGGGTAAAGGGAAAAGACACTCATGGGTTTTAATTTAATAACTAGACTACAATAACATTGAAAATAATATTAGTCATAATAATATACAAATATACAATCATACAAATGAGGGATACACAATGCAACTGCTCATTGCCTGATAACCAAAATGCAGCCTGTTCCCAGTTAATGATCCCATAGCAGAGAGAGTTCCAAAACTGCAATCCTGGAAAAGATATGAGACCTAGAGCCAACCAGGAGAGAGCGAGACAACCCAGAGAGAGAGAACTCCCAGAGTCTCATCTATATATTGGGCATGATGTGCATGATATGGAATATACCACTGGCCAATTGGTTCTCAATCCTAAACCTAAGGTCAAATCTTAAGCCAGTAATTGTGGGCTGTGCTCCCTCCCAGCTTCTCCTGCACCTGCACACAAAGCAGAGAAGCTCAAAAGTCCTGGACTGTCCAGGCAGCAACTGTGTACATCTGTATGTTATCAGCTTTCTTCTCAGCACAAATCCAAAGCATGGACTCTTACTAGCTACTGTGAAGAAAGTTAACTCTGTCCCAGCCAAAACCAGGATGTGCTAAAAGCAGTTAAGTTCTTACACTAATCTTGCAAGATTGTTCCAGAAAAAAAATCAATGCCAATAATTAAATTTTTGGTATTACTTTTCTGCAATGATATTTACCTATTATTTCTACTTACTGCACCATGTTGCATTTCCATATTAATTTATCTATTCCTTTTCCTTTAGTAGTTTTAAATTCTGGACAGACTATATACACCTCTCATACTGGCATGTCTGTTGCAGTTCCTTTCAATAAAAGAATGATGAACATATATCTGAGCTACAGCTGCAGTAAGCTAGAATAGAAAATATAACATTTTTTATTTATTCCATGGTGCTTTTGTTACTGGAGTCTAAGCTTGCATTGGAAAACACACAGCCAATTTGCCTCTGTTGGAAATTATTTTTCAACAGCAGTGCTAATAAAGTTTTTAGCTTCCATTACATATCAATATTTAGAATTATTTTTCTTCAGCTGTTGTTATCAAATAGAACTCTTGTTGTCCATAGTTTTTAACTTTCTTTATAATAAATTCATCTTCTGTTATGATAACATAATCTATGATTTTTGTTACTTATTTACAAGGACAGTTTAAAATGTTATAAATCCCCCTCCTGTTCTGAACAGAGGCTATATTGAGTTATTATTACCCAAAATTATCCTTTTCTTGGACTATGCTTTTGTTGTTAACTCAGATGACACCAAAACATATTTATCTTCCAATTTTAATTGTTTTCATGTGTTCCTCACAGGACCTTTCTTGTCCCACCTTCTGATTTCCTCTCTCTGGTTAAGCCGGTCTAACATCCTAGGAGGTATTAATAAGGACTACCTGCCACTGTGACTCATTAAAAATGTCTCTGCATAGTCTAACATGAGAGGGAATAAATATGTCCAGGCCATGGGGGATCAGAAAGGAGCCATGAGACAGTATTGGTCAGCATGATGGGCAGTGGTCTCAGCATGAGAGCAATCTAAACTTATGCTCCATTTTTCCTCTGCGTAAATGCTCAGCAAATGTCACAATCCTGTCCATACACTGTGAGCAGTTTGTGGCAGGTACCATATGCTGCTGTAGGTCTGCACATAACCACCGCAGTGTTGACTTTTAACAAATAATTTTTGATCCCCCCAAAACATTTCTGAACAGTTGCAAAACTCTTTTTTTTACCAAAAAAACTCTCAACGCTTCCTTCCATTGTGTATTTTCAATAAAAAGTTAGACTTATATTTTTTCTTGAAGGGGAATGGATGTGCCTCTCCCTTCTGTAGTTCTGGAATATTAATTAATTAATTCAGTCATACTTCTGGCTCTAAGCATCCCTAGCTAAATTACTTACGTAAGCTGCCATTCCTTCTACATGTTCAGCACCTTTTCTGGAAAGGTTTTCCCATTTCCTTAGTAACATTTTCTCCTTGATGATAGTACCTGTTATCCCTTAAATATGCAAATTTTATTTGCTTTAATCTAGCATGTAGAGGATACAAACAAGCAGTGGATATAGATTTGTTAAACCTTTATGCTAAAGCACATGGCAAAGGCCCTTGTCTTTGCGGATGGAGAACATGTCTATTTCACACTGAGAGAGTAACTCTACGTGGCAAAGAATGCATTCTTGTCATGTTGCCTCATGAATTTTCTTTTTCTTTTCAAATTTTTTTGTTAAAGTTGAAACAAGGTCAGATATTCTTCAGAGAGTTAAGCTAATGCAATGAATCTGATTTCATTATGTACTCAAAAATAATAACAATTAAAAAATAAAACCACAACCATTGTTTAATAATAATGAATTTAAAAAATCATCAAAACTGAAAACCCACCATAACTGGGAAACACTACTGAGAAAAAGTGAATGTTGCTATACAAGAAAATAAGTTTTATTATTTTAATGAAATACAGTAAATAATATGGAAGATTTTCCTAATTCTTAGATTTTACTTTCTAGCTCTTTTGCTGGGGTTCTGATGTATGCCTTCTATTTGTTGTAGTATATTTCTTCTGAAGCATTAAACAGTTCCTTTTCAACTGCCCTTGGCATTAGAAAAAATTTGGAGAACAAAAGTCTGAAATAAAGCAACATTATATCTTAATCAAATCTGAATTTACAAAATGTAGGACACTGCCATTGAAAGGAGTTGTTCTTAAGTTCAAAACACTTCTTACTTCTCCATATCAACCTCCAGGCATCAAAATCAGTTTCAGTTGCACCGTGGAATAACGTGAATCATCATTTTTTTGTGCAATGTGAACATTACATTCCTGTAGAAATTCTGCCAGCTTCGCTTGGATGAAATACTGAATTGGCAATAGCTGCAAATTAAGTAGTGGGGTATGATAGAGGGAGTGAAGGCTTGTCTGGAAGAGCAAAAGACATATACTAGTTAGAGTACTCATATAGTAGATAAAACTCTTCTTCTCCCCAATTTGAGCACTAGGAATATTATTAATCTTTGAAGCATTATCTGTCCTTTGTAACGTCTGTCTGACTGTAAAGCAGATGCTGGTTTTATTCTTCTTTTCTCAGGCAATCATTTTCTACTTTTTATACTTCTTTCTTCAGAATGTCACTCATCATTTGGTAGGGATCAGAAACATTTCTTGCTGGCAACCCAACCCAGCCTAACACTTTTAGAACTTTTCT
This sequence comes from Syrrhaptes paradoxus, assembly GCA_013400615.1. NCBI lineage: Eukaryota > Metazoa > Chordata > Aves > Pterocliformes > Pteroclidae > Syrrhaptes > Syrrhaptes paradoxus. The sequence continues at coordinate 39,832 of VZTO01008542.1, forward strand.
CTCTGCCTCTGGAGAGCTAGCAGATAATTTAGGGTATTCAAGTATACTGATTCAAGGACTGAGTGCAGGCATTCATTCATTAGGCCCATTTCCTTTCTTAACGATAAATTAAAACATGGTATTTATCCATTGGAAAAAATCTTTGTCAAGTTGCCCTATATAGACATTTCAGGTTAAATGTTATTTAACATCTTAGGCATTTTTTTCTCTAGCCCACGGTAAAAGGTGCATGTTTATCAGAAAGACATTTTATGGTATTTTTCTATTTCATTAAATATTGGTTAGTAAAGGGAGATAGTGGCTATTTTGCTTGTTTGCAGCTTCAGCTTGTCAGGCAAATACAGTGTAGTAAGGGTCTCATGTAGGAGAAAAAGGTGGAAGAAAACGATCCCAAAGCTAGTTGTGACTGAGATTCAGAAAAGCATTTGACACCGTCTCCCACAGTATCCTTGCGGATAAGCTGAGGAAGTGCGATCTGGATGATCGGGTGGTGAGATGGATTGTGAACTGGCTGGAGAAAAGAAGCCAGAGAGTTGTGGTGAATGGGATGGAGTCTAGTTGGAGGCCTGTATCTAGTGGAGTCCCACAGGGTTCGGTATTGGGACCTGTGCTGTTCAATATATTCATCAACGACTTGGATGAGGGAGTAGAGTGCATCCTCAGCAAGTTTGCTGATGATACGAAACTGGGAGGAGTGGCTGACACGCCAGAAGGCTGTGCTTCCATCCAGCGAGACCTAGACAGGCTGGAGATTTGGGCGGGGAAAAATTTAATGCAATTTAACAAGAGCAAGTGTAGAGTCTTGCATCTGGGCAAGAACAACACCAGGTTCCAGTATAAGTTGGGTACTGACCTGTTGGAGAGTAGTGTAGGGGAGAGGGACCTGGGGGTCCTGGTGGACAGCAGGATGACCATGAGCCAGCACTGTGCCCTCGTGGCCAAGAAGGCCAATGGCATCCTGGGGTGTATCAGAAGGGGGGTGGTCAGTAGGTCAAGAGAGGTTCTCCTCCCCCTCTACTCTGCCCTGGTGAGACCGCATCTGGAATATTGTGTCCAGTTCTGGGCCCCTCAGTTCAAGAAGGACAGGGAACTGCTGGAGAGAGTCCAGCGCAGAGCCACAAAGATGATGAAGGGAATGGAGCATCTCCCTTATGAGGAAAGGCTGAGGGAGCTGGGTCTCTTTAGCTTGGAAAAGAGGAGACTGAGGGGTGACCTAATTAATGTTTATAAATATGTGAAGGGTGAGTGTCAGGAGGATGGAGCCAGGCTCTTCTCTGTGACATCCAGTGATAGGACAAGGGGCAATGGGTTCAAGCTGGAACATAGGAGGTTCCACTTGAATATGAGAAAAAACTTCTTTACAGTGAGGGTGACAGAGCACTGGAACAGGCTGCCCAGAGAGGTTGTGGAGTCTCCTTCTCTGGAGACATTCAAAGCCCGCCTGGATGCGTTCCTGTGCGATCTGATCTAGGTGTTTCTGCTCCGGCAGGGGGATTGGACTAGATGATCTTTCGAGGTCCCTTCCAATCCCTAACATTCTGTGATTCTGTGATTCTGTGATTCTGTGATTCTGTAATTGTATCATTTGCAGCCAGAACCACTTAGGTTTTTGTCACCAGTCCCTTGGTTCTGAAAAGCCTTCTTTTCCCAAAATGTTGTCTAAATTGTGAAATGCTATTATCAACCAGCTCATCCAGACTTACGGTAAAATTAAAAAAGCCCTGGGGATTTTCTTTTGGGTAAAATATTCTGTCTCACTTTTGACCACATCCCAGAATGTAATGTGACCTCTTAAATTGTGACAAGACTGCTTCTGTTTTGTCATTTTGTGGAATTATAATCGACTTCTCAACTCAACCACCATAAATTTACTTGGGGGGCAAGTTTCAGTCTACAAGCCTAGTTTCACTGAAGCATGTGAAGTCCTGCATGGTCTCACTAGAGCAAGCAGATGCCAGAGTTTTAGCTGTAAGGTAAAGTTTTCTGTATTCAGGAGTTTGCATCCTTCCCACTTGGATGTAGTGCCCAGAGCATAATTCTAGAATTAGTTCGTTATCCCTGAGGTATTTGTAATTTTAACACACATTTTTCTATACTGTCCTCCTATATATGCATACATTCTTTGACACAACGTGTGTGTATGCTAAGTTCATGCACGTATCTAACCACATATATAAATTGCCACATTAGAAACACTGTTGGCCATTTTCTTTCTCATCTCCTGAAGTTTCATTGACAATGAAAGTGACTAAGAATCATTGTGTTCACAAAAATGATCAAATAAAGTTTAAAAGTTTAAATATTTGTCCATTAAAATAAATATTTGCTTTCTATGAACATTAATCTCTTTGATTTTCCGTACTTTCACTGCTTGACTCTCTTGCTATGACAAATAAGCACCTCTCAAAAAGGACAAGGAGAACACAATTAGAAAAGGGCAAGGTGTGTAGGCTGAGCAAAGCCAGCCTCAAAATACTAAACACCTGCTCTTGTGACACATGCAGTACGACGAGACTACATTTTCTTTTGGGCTTAACATTATCATGAACTTCTGAGATGTCCACTATATAGTCTTTACAGAAATCTGCCGCAGACTTGTCTTGGCTAGGTATTTCTGTTTGAGTGAAGAATAATTCCTTCCCACAGATGAGCATAGAGAGTAACTGAGAAAACTGTCTATAGATAGCAACTTCCGTTTCTCTGCCAGCTCTTGATGGTTGCTCATCTCTGTGTAATTGTTTGTAGTGTTTCATGAAGAGCCTGTTAATCCCTATAGGTTGTGTAAAGTGATTCCCTGTGGATGATCTAATTGAAGCAATTAAGGTGGGTTTATTACCTCTGTTTAGTAACTGGACCTATAGTCTTCTGTTGTATTCTCAGATTGAAACAAATGCCAGCTAGGAAGAGCGATGGGTATTTCTTCTTTACAAGCATGGAGAGAATTAAGTAGTATCAAAGCTAAGCTGATAATCAGGTGGGTGAGTCAGGGGTTGATTTGCAATTAGAAGATCTTCAAATTTATTAGCTGCTTTTCCCTTAATTAAATTTATGTTGAAGGTTAGTTTTTGCCTTGATGGCCTCTTTACTTTGTCTGTTAAAAACAGTGGCTCTGATAAAAGGTTATACTGAAACCCAGAAGAGAGCACAAGAAAAACTTAAGGGAGTATAGCATGTAAAAGGTGACAAATTTCATGAAGTCCCATAGCTCCAACAAAGGCTAGTGATAGCTAGGTCCATGCTGGCTGGCTAGGCAAGTAATGTACTGGGGCTGTAGTACTGCAGTACTGCCCATACCTGTGGTCTCAGATAGACTGCTGACGACATAAAACTCCCTGGTGCTACTTGTTCCTTTACCTCTACCATTACTGTTTGTTAATTATCAGGTATACTGAGTGGATATCTGAAGGTCAGCTTTTTACCTGGTAAAAATATGTCTGTGATAATACACCAGTCTTGTCTTAATATCTTGTCTTTCTTTCTTATTCTTTGGAGGTGAGCTCTGAGCTATAAAATGTTAACGCAGGTAGCAGACCCTTTCTGTTGTCTCCTCTAATTTTATCAGCCTTTAGCTAACACAATTTCAGCAGATTATAGTGTTTCTCAGATTGTTACACCTTTTTAAATTGGGCTGGCAATCCAGAGAAATTGTAAATGAGACATTAATAACATATCAGTAAGAGTCAGCAGGAATAGGAATGTCTAACATACCTTTTGCAGTCCTTTCTGTCAAAATTGGGAGCTTAGGCTGTCACACAAAACTTTTGGGAGGATTATATCTAATACCTGCCTGTAATACTTAGTTAAATGCAGACTTCATCTGAAAAGATTCCAGAGTGCTTTAGGCTGTTGAACTATTTTAGAGGCCTTGCAATTTTTGGTAGGCTCCAATGCACTCTTGTACTCTATTTAATCTTAAAATGCTGTTGCAAACAGTTTATTTATAGTTTCTTGAATGAACTGCAGAGCCACTTGGCCTGTGAATAACCAAGAACTACTATTCAAAGCATGAACCCAAAACAAGACGCATCTGTATTCAGGGTCATGTTTTGCAGGGTCCATATTTCTTCAAGGATATGTTTTCAATTGGAAAATGAAAGAGTACAATAGAAAAGCTTTTTTTTTTTTTTGAGTTGGACTTAGCCTTGCATAGTATTAGATAGGATTTTTCTTTCTTTGAGCTTAATTGAAAGAAACTGTCAACATCCTATCTGCAGTTCATAGAATCATAGAATCATGGAATGGTTTGGGTTGGAAAGGACCTTAAAGATCATCAAGTTCCAACCCCCCTGCCATGGGCAGGGACACCCTCCACTAGCCCAGGTTGCTCAAAGCCTCATCCAAGCTGGCCTTGAACACCTCCAGGGATGGGGCATCCACAACTTCCCTGGGCAACCTGTTCCAGTGTCTCACCACCCTCACAGTGAAAAATTTCTTCCTAATGGGTAGTCTAAATCTACCCTCTTTCAGTTTATACCCGTTACCCCTTGTTCTCTCACTACACTCCCTGATAAAGAGTGCCTCCCCATCCCTCCTATAGTCCCCCTTCAGGTACTGGTAGCACTTAGTTACATAAATGTAAATCATGAATAGCTGGGTACTGTCAGAAGTTTTTCTATATTAACATTTTGCAGTCAAGAGACAGAATTTGGCCTCTAATAGGATTTTTTTGCACTCTCAAAGACCTTCAAGCTACAGGGGAAATTGCTAGTCTGAAACAATTAAAATGAACACGTCTTACTAATGTTTTTAGTCAACTTTTGTAACATCACTCCTGTCTTGATTTGTCTGGGAAAAAAGCAAAGATACTGAATCAGGATTGTCAGAAAGATCTGCATCTTTTTCGTTTTAGCTGTGAGAATTTACACAGTTGATTTCTTAATTTGCAATCTGATCCTCCTTGGAATTGCAGTTAGGGACAAAAGCAGAGTAAAAAACACCCTTTTACTATAAACCACTCCTGCTTCTGTTGCTCTTTGAAACTGCAGGTGTGAAAGGAGGGGAACAGCAAAACGCCCATAGCTGTACTATTTTCAGAAATGTAAGACTTCAGAAACCAGCCTGCCTCTAGCTGCTCCCAAAAGAGGTCTTTTGTGCACCTCTGCGGTTATGTGTGCTGGATGTCAGGATTCACCTACCAGCAGTTTTCAGTACCCTCACTCTTTGTTGCAGCTGCAAGCCAGAGCTGTTTTCCTTCTTTCTCTTACAGGTTTGCCCTGCCCCTTTTGCCTGGTGAGCACAATATTTGTCTGTCACATTAAAGGGAAGTAAAGATTCAGTCTGACCTAAAATCCTGAGAGCTGTTGAGTTTGCTCTGGTCAGATGACAGTGGTCAGCTGACATGCTGGGTCCATGTGAACTCTTGGCAACAGTTGGGGATCTTCTCTTGTGTTTTCCATGCGTTGCATAAACTGCTCTCAGGCAGTACACAAAGGAGCACAAAAAGTGCAATTAGGATCAGCACAGCAGATAAGAGCTTTGCAGCAGCATTGAGGAAGAGGTTTTTATGTTAATTATATATTTTTTATAAATTCTAAAGGGATTTTGACTCCTCTTGGCATGCTTAGATTCTTATCTGCCAACCATCCAGAAAGAAAAATCATGTGTTTCTCTAGGATACAAGTCATGGTTGCCATTTTCTTTGTGCAGTTTTTTGTTCATTTTTTTTTCATTGAAATTATTTTAATGTCTTTCTTTTAGAAATAAACTTGAAATATTGTTTTCCCTGATAATTCAGGTAAGGGTTCTTACAATAGGCAAAATGTTTTTTTGTGGTGATCACTTTGCACTTAGTATGTATTATCTTGTGAAAACAGAAACTCAGCATAATTTGCAAACTTGCATTTATTTGAAGTACTCAATAAAACACAAATGCTCTGCATATATACACTAATTTTTTTTAGAAAAAAAGATGACTTTCCCTTCCATCCAAACCCCCCCTACATTATCTCTATTTTAACCACAAAAGAAAGCAGTTCTGTAGGTGTTGCTTTTCTAGATTAAGCAATGCTGAACATTCATAATAGTGTTAAAGCTGAAAAACTTTGTCCTCTTCTGGGTGAAGTATACTTCTGAGAACTTGTTTTAATATCATAAAATCTGTTGTTTTACAGCACTGAATCTGTGTTGTCCTAGCCAAATGCTGTTTATCCAGGTTTCAGACTGAAGTCAAGTTTCAGTTCAACTTTTCCTGTCATATTGCATGACTGTATACAGCTTCTGCATGCTGTTAATAACTGTCATGTGCTGTGCAGCAGTTTCAGCAGTAGATGGTTTCTTCTCTTTCTGTGTTTGGTATTTACAGCTTGCAAGGCAAAGTTTCTGAACTAAAAACAAAACAGAACAAAACAAAACAACCAACAAAAAACCAACACAACAAAACAATGTAGAATGTGAAGGTATAATATTGTAAAAGAAACAAGTGAGATAAGATGACTGTTTTGAAAATGATCATTGAGTGAAGGGATTAAGACACAGCAGATAGCCCATGTGAGATTTTGATTGCAAAATCTAAGTTTTATGCATCCTGTGCACAAATAAACTTTAAAAAAGGTTGTGAACTTATTAAAAGATTGAAGAAAGTTTGAAACCCTTACACTGTTCCTTTCTTACTTTCTTAATAAGTTTCCTTACGTGAATTTAGACATCCAAATGGGAACCAAATGAGCCAATCCATGTAAGGAAGTAGGTGACTAACAACAAGAATTCATGTCATTCTAAGATCAATCAGATTGATTGCATGAATCATGCTCTGGACATACCTGCAAAAGAAGACAAGCTGACTAACTTGCACTGAAATATAACTTCTAGACACCTAAAGTGAAATTGTAAGCATTGACAGAATATAACTACATCTGAAATACATATGAAATTTGTGTTTAGAAAATCTAGTAATTATTGAGTGTTCTTTATTGGGGCTTTTTTGTCACATTGATTAACCTTCATTTTGAGGATATTTGAAAGAGCCAGTGTGATGTACAGTTGAAAAACAAAAACCACCAGAAAGCACGTATTTTAATTGAATATACCTTAGAAGTTATACTTAGATGTCCTCTGTGCCATACACTGTGATCCCACTTCTCAAGGACTCTGCTGTCATATTGGGCTAGTAATTCCCTACATTACTATGTTAGAGTCATAAGTATCTCATTCCACGTGGAATAATTGTTTGTTACTGCTATGTATGCAAAACTATTGTTGTACCATACAAAGATAAACAAAAGTAATACAGATCAGCCGTAGACAGCCACCTGGCCAATTAGAGAAATTGCTGTCACAACTCTCTCAAGCTAAACAAAGCTGCAGGTCCAGGAAAGCTCAAACAGAGCAAACTTGACAAGCCGCAGTCTGGAGGCCCTGTAGATTTAGTAAAAAGTCTGTGCCTGTTGCTATCAATGACAATAGTGTACTAGCGGGCTACGCAGTTACAACGTGTAGATGTGAGTGATTAAATGAAATTATGGTAAATAATGGAAAATAATGACTAATGTCTATTTGACTTCGAAAGAAAAAAATTCATCCCATTCATTTTGTTGCTTTACGCAAATATCTACGGACTGCATTCCACCACTTGCAACATGGATGATTTATATTTTTATATTTTCTTCTTTTTATATATTGCTTATATACTTTTATGTAATTTTTGACATCAGTATTTACAACATGCACAAAGGATTGTCTGTAACACAGGCTCCTGAGCATTTGGTATTACACAGTATCGACTATGGTGCAACTGTCTAACCAAAGAAAATGGAATTGCTGATTTTTGCCATTAAGTCAGATGATGCTCTTACAATCTGAAAGGCTGTACAAGAAAAAGTTGTCTTTTTAAAAACTTTATTATCAGTGTTGCTATTCTGTTACTGTTTTTAAAAGTCACAGTGGTCTCATTGGACATGATTCTTTTCTCACGCAATTGTAATAATAACATTGATTTCAGTAGAATTATTCTTGATTTGCCCGATATGAGCAGAAAATCAAATTAATTCACTAAAACTGTTTTCTTGCCATTTTATAGGAACTTATTATTTTTCCCTGTAAGACATTATCATGATGAATTTAATAGGGAATAGGCTAAAATAAAATAATCTTCATCCACTGGTGCAAATAGAGTCAGCCGTTGCCGTGTTATATAGCCCGTCTGTTCTGCCAACTTATTTTTGATGAGCTTCTTAGAAATAGCTGCTTTTATGCCAGTGACTTAGGGTAGGATTGTCTGTAATTATGCTCCTTAGTAACATTGCAAGTATAAAAAAAGAAGGGAAAAAAAAAGACTTAGGTCTTTTATGGGACCTCTTGTAGGCTTCTGTCTCATTATGTTAACAATCTGCCTAGAGAATGGTGTCAGATTTAGAGAGCAGACGAGATTGATTTACTTTTCAGGCCCTTCTACCCAGCCTAATTATTGCATTACAAATGGTGATTCTTTCACCCCTCTGAAGGAGCACTTTGATTAGTGTCTGCAATGCATGTGCCAGGGCTTAATACGGTAAGTGCATGTCAACTAGTTTCTTTCATCACATAGTCAAACTCTATGAAACAACCATTGCACCGTGGGAGCTGATGCAAGGTTTTACCACAGCTTATATGGGCTTAAAATTGATAGGGTTAGAACAGATATGAAATTTGCCATCTTGTTTTCTTTCAGTGTTATGTATTGTAAATTGCACTATATAAATATGGTCTAGGAAATCCAGAAGTGACTGGTGGATTTAAGATGCTATATCGATAAGTAAAAGATAGCCAGAGACTAATCATGGCCCAGAGGCTGAGTCAACATTTGAATTAAGTACGGTTATCCTCCTCTCTACAGCATATTTTCTTGGAGATCCAATGAGTGTATATTTTTTCAAAAATAAGACACTGAATGATGCCTATTTTGAATGTTCCTTGTAAAATCCTGCAATGCAAGTGCAAAGTACGTCTTTAAACTTTGTTTTGTTGTGTTCCAGAATTACTTCAACCTCCCATTGTTTGTTCTGGATGAAAGTTACTGAAAGCAACATAGTATTATAAAGTGCTACTTTATGGTATAGCCTTTCATAAAGAAACCCAAAATTTTTATAAGCATGAAGGAATTAAATCTAGCACAAACATTAGAGGCTTTTAATATACTTTGGCAAGCTGGAAGCTGAAGCAGGTTAATGTGGTCTGAAAATCAAATAGTTAAAGGGCTATTTAAATGTTATCCGAATATGGAGGTCACAATTTTTCATCTAGTTTAAACCAAAGACAACAAAAAAACAAACAAGAAGAAACAGGAATATAATTTAGGGAATATGGGGTAAATGCAAAAAAAAGACAGGAATAAAATATTACTGTGTGTAATATTGGACATTAACTCTCCTAAATTTCTCTAGTAAAATATCTGTAACCTTACTCTTTTGCTACTTTTTTCTATACTGACTCACTAAGTCATATGTAGTCTATAAAGTAGGTAATTTTAGCTTTTGGGTATGATGTTTATGCTCACAGTGTTTGCAGAATGCGTACCATATACTTGAGTATAATTTAAAAAATCATAAAGGGGCAGTGCCACTCTGACATATGCATCTTGCAGCAGAATGAGTTTGAAATTTGGTTTCAAAAACTTTTAATGAAGTAGTAGTGAGGAATTTCAATAGACCAGACTTTTTCACATATACGGAAGAAACCTTACAGTAAAAGGGAATAGAATTTGACTGTATATTTTCAGCACAGCACTGTAACTAACTAAATAAGAAAATCCAGCTTAATTTCCAGACTTGTGAATTTTAATTCAAACCTTTGATTCAGATTAGGCAATTACTTATTTTTTGCACTTATCTGTTCAAATTAAAGTATGCGAGGTTTAAAAGCTGTAGCAACACATTACCATGCTTGAAACACTAATTGCAATGTAGCTTTTTTCAGTAGCATGAGAACATGAAGATCATCTGTGTCATCATGCTTGCTTGATGCATAATTATGACCCAGTGCTTTAATTTGAATTGTCCAAAGGAAGGTTGAATTAACTTCCTTGCTAGTAAATATAACAGCTGGGATTCTCTTTGTTCCCTGCAGAGATCTGCAGGCAATATTTATCAGAAATTTCAAGTGCAAAATAAACTGTTGCGCTACAGCAGCCAGCCTGTACAGTGATATCTGTACAGCTGTAATAAGTGTAAAAGAAACAGTGTGAATTTGATCTTGTTACACCTCTCCTATCAATAGTGCTTGCACATTTCATGTGTTCTGATGCACAAACGCTTATTTCATAAATGCAATTGTTATGAGAATGTGTAGCACATTTTTTCCTACTGTAGAAACCAACTACATTTTGTAAAGTTCTTTTTCAAAAAGGAGTTAATACTCCTAACAACACTGATGCTTTGTGTATCTCTCTCTTCATTACGCCGTTTCTGATTTGAATTTTTGTTCACCTATCCAGATTTGTTAATGTGATTTTATGTTCTTATCTTAAGGATGTCTGGAAGGTTGGCCAAGGAGTCTTGCTGGCTTTCTAAGGTTAGGAGGTTTAAAATGCATCATACTCTTTCAGTTGTGCAAAGACACTTAAAAGTAATAACAGCAACAATATTATTAATAACATTAATAATAATAATAATGCCAGTAATAATAACAGAGCAGAGCAGCTGCACAAGTGAGCTGAGGCTGTGTAGCACGCAGTTCCAGCCCAGCACATCTCCAGTGAGTTGAACTGTTTTGTCAACAGCTCCATCTGCAGCCCACGGGCAGCTGAGTGCTGCACGCTGTCGTCCTGGGGTGTGCTCGCTGAACACAGCTGTCTGTTAAAATTAGATTTGAAAGGCAACACCTTAAAACACCTTTTTGCGGTTGAAATTTTGGCACTGTCAGGTTTTATATGATTTCTGAGAGTATAGCCGTAGGCTCTGTCAACGGAAACTTGCTGGGAAAGAAGCAAGGAGTGAGCAAAAGGAGAAATGAGCTATCACTGCTGCTGAGGGCCTGCAATCAGGCATAATAAACTCCCCAGCCAGCTGATTAAATATGTACACAGCAAATTAACCTGAATCTTTGATTTTTGTTTTTCATTCCTTTCTGTGAATACGCTTTAATTTGCAAAGGCCTCTTCTAAGCTTTTGGCCACTCGGTGCCACCTCCTTGTGATGTGAGGGTGAGAGCAGTGTAACTCATTCTGCCAGAGCTGGGTTTTCAGTTGTCTGAGTAACTTGTATGCTCAGCAGTGGTGAAGTCAGCAGTGTTTCCTTCAGGGTGTGTGTGGGGCAGAAGCTAGCATTGTGGTTTATTTTTAGCCAGTCTGTGGTTTGGCAACACTAGAGGGCTGTAGAAGTCTTTTCTAGTCACCTACAGGTGGCAGGTTTTTTGTTGTGTTTTTTGTTTGGGTTTTTTTCAGGGGGGAAAGTGGCGGTGCTAATGGAAGTACTTGTGCAGGGCAGGAGGTATGAATGCACATCCCAAACAAGCTTCAAAACACCATTAGTTATAAATGTCTTTAAATTATCAGAATGCAAAGAGTTTACTTATGAGTGCAATTATAACCATATCTTTATATGTCCTGACTTTTAATAATATGGTAATTTTAATTATTTTATAGAATAATTAAGAATAACATTTGTCTCTTCCTTACTTCATACTTCAATTAATAGCAAGTGAGTGTGGGCTTGTGTGGTTTTGTTTTTGGTTTTTTTTTTTTTGGAGGGGGAGGTTGGTTCACTTTCATGCACAGAACTATTTCTAATGCTCCTGTCTCTGTATATATATTGTTAAATTGTTGTATGTTGTCTTCAAAACACCTTCAGATATCTTTTTTGACCTATTGGTACCCTTGACAAATTAAAATGCCATCCACGATGGACAGGAACATTAGTCAGTAGGCAACAGTTGTTCCCTGGCCACAGAAAATGGTACACACAAACCCTTCCCTTCCCCTTTTCACTTGTCATGACAGCAATCCTTCCTACATGTCTGTATAGATGGATGGGGTTTTGTTATATTCTAAAGATTAACAAATTTAGATCACTTCAGATAGGTGTGGAAGTGAATTCTGCAGTGAAAGAGCACGCATATACCTTGTCATTAGTTCCCTATCTTTCACTCGAAGGTGTTTTGGTGCTGTCAGTAATTTTAACACATGGGGAGTGAGTCAGTCTCTCAAAAAAAGCAAGCTTCAAGTCATTTTGGGCTTTATAGGTCAAAAACAGCACTTCAGACTCCACTTGGAAAACAACAGGCAACCAGAGCAGATTTGGAGAGCAGATGTCAAATGCTCATAAAGGGATACAAAGCATATCAAGCAGAATGGCACCTTCCTATAGCAGATTGTCTGCAGGTTGATTTAAGGTGCAACCCAATGTAGAGCTCATAGCAGTAGCCAGATCAGCTACTTGATAAAGACGTATTTGCCAATGTTAAATTGTGATAGCATATCATAACACAGAAATATATTTACACATTAAATAAGAGAATATTTTATCCTCTTAATTCTGTGTGTTACAAGGTCATGTAAGATTGCATTCAGTAGTGGGTGATACTGCTCAATGTACATCAATTTCCCCTAGAAAGAAGCCATCTGTATCCAAAACCCCACTCACTTGGCATCGTTATAACCATTGTCTCTTTGGGAAGGGGTCAAGGATTGTAATATACTTCCTTGAAGATCTCAAATAAGATTGGAGGAATTTGGAAGCAGAAAGAATCATTCCTACATATTATTCTGATTTTAAAGATTTCTGCAAGTCTTTGAAGAATTACAAGTTTATGTGTACAATAAATAGAACTATGTCTTCTGGGAACAATTCCCCTTGCTTTCAAAGATACAGAAGTCAGCAGTAACTAATCCATTTCAAACCTTAGATTTTAAGATCTCTTAATAATATGCTGTATGTAGAGTATTAAATTCTGTGTTCAGATTCTGCTCTCTAGATCAGCCCTTCATTTCAAATGCAAATTTCTGTCTTTCACTTTATATCACTTTATTGTTGCAATAAATTTCATTTAATTTTATGTATCTATGGCATTTTTGAAAGCTGCAACAGTATGCTGGATTTGCCTAAGTGGCTCAGGATGTGCAAACCATGGACAATTTTCATAGTGCCTTTCATAAGACACACATAAGACACTCAGTCAACCCATGCTTATATTATTTGTGAGGCCTTTTTACATCATGAGGAAAGTCTGATATCTATCAAGTAGAGAGTGACAGCTCATACCAATGTGTATTGGCGTTACCTGACAGTTTAAAATAGGAAGTAGAGAATGCAGCTTCTACTCTGTAATATTTCTGGTATCTTTTACTATGGTCAGCTGTTAACAATGTTTTGGGGTTTTTTTTCTATTGTGGATTATAATAAAATGGATTTTGTTTCAAACTAGCATAGAATAGCAAAGCTTTTGCTACTGTTTTCAACTGTCAAAATACAGTGCTAGTAGGGTTTGTTATCAGCTATTGCTGCCAGGTATTCATTACAAGAGAGGAAAACAATAGGTACTCAATCTGGGCAAAAGGGGAAAAAAATCTTACAAAGCCAGAAACATAAATCAGAGTTATCACTATCCCAACAATTCTTTGTATTTTCTTCCCATTAGGAAAATACTGTAAAACTGAACAAGCAAAGTGGGATGCAATTTTACTAAACTGTCCAGGAAAGGACAAGTTAAAAATGTAGAACAGATTCCTGTTATCACTGCAGCTAAAAGGAAATTTTAGGACAATATAACTCAGGTTAGCAAACTATTACATATTTTATTCTGATTTGATGGTGTTTACAGTATCAGTAATGCTTATAGGGAACTTTGAAACCCACTAATCTGATTAAGGAGCATCACAGCTTATTTAATTATAATACTTTTTGCCTGGCATCAAGCAGGGCTTAATATCCTGTGATCTGACCATTCTGGATGATCTTGTTGAGCCCTTTGTGACATTAGTGTATTACTGATGTGTCGTTGAAAAACTGAAGATAAAACCAAATTTTGTGATATCAGCTATTTAATTTCTTTTATTGATTTATCTGAATATCTAGCAGGTTTCCCAGCATCAAGTGTGAATAGCATGAGCAAATGGCTTCATATTTGATTATAAAAATAAAGTGGGAGCTAAACTTTGAAAATGTGAAGAAAATGAACCGAGAGGGCATTTGTGCTCCATCAGGGAAATTGGTTCCTTTTCTCTGTTACTTTGTGTGTTGAGGAATTAAATCATAAACTCAGTAATGATACAGTTTTTCAGGTGCCACATAAGTTGGTAAATGGTTGGTAATAAAGACATAAATGGCTAATTCTGGTCAGACTTGGTAAACTGATATGAATTCCACTGTGAGCACTGTAAAATGCTAGGAAGTTGGACCATATTTACGGATGGGAAACTACTACTTCAGGAGAGCAGTCACTTTCACAAAGTTAAAACTTTATGGACAGAAATACTGGATAAACAATGGAATATAAGCTCAGAAAAGTGGCTATTTCATTAATATTGTGTCCTATTCTGGTGCCATCAGTTAGAAAAACAAAGCACTAAATGTCGAAGAAGAGCGAGGAAATGATTGAAAGGACTGGAACACATGCTTTGCAATGAAAAGCTGAGCATAGTCTGAAAAAAAGTGGACTTAGTGGGGATTTGATTTGAAGTTATAAATACCTACATGTAGAACAAAAATTTGTTAATGCTGGTCTATTAAGTCTGTACACAGGAAAATGTCAAAGTGTAAGGGCTAAAAGCAGAACATAGACCAAAACAAACTAAAAATAAGCTGGATATTTTAACAAATCCTGGAAACTACTTTCTGATGCAATTGATAGATTTTCTGTCACTGGAAATAAAAATGTGACCTTTATTAATTTTCTTCTTTTAAAGATATAGTCTAAATCAAGCTTAAATATTGAATTTGAAGCAGAAATAATTAAAGTGTAGTATCTATAATATACAGGAAGTTAAATAACCACAACAGTATTTCCTGTCCTTTGAAGTGCATTAACCTAAAATAGAAAGTACACACACTTTCTGTTTCTTTTAATTTCCTTTCTATATCCTAACTGTTAAGCTATGTGCCAAGTTGTTGTCTACTCCTGAAAATACTGCATGTAGAGAGCTTCCATTTAAGTCAATAAGATTAGGGGATATTAGGGTCATACCCTTAATATAAAATATAATTTATTTGGATATTGGCTATCTTCCAGTTGATACCATAACAAATTCTACTTACCTGAAAGCATACAGATTTTTTTCTTCCACTCAAGAATGTATAGCATAGCACAATTGACCAGGTGTATTATGGGAGAAGTTCATCCTTTTATAGAGGATTAAGTATTACCCTTCCCCAGAGGCAAAATGCCAGATTGATTTGATGGACCAGTTTACCATAGCAAATTGTGTATTCCTGAAGCACTTTCGACCAAGAGTTACTGTCTATAGTGTACCATCTGCTAAAAGTCTGATAACTCTAAATTTAGATGATCGGTGCAGTCAATTTGGATATTAAATTATTCATTTAAACATTGTACTGGACACTTCACCACATGAAAGCCTGCTTCTGCTTCTTCTGAAATTTCGTTTAAGTAGAATAGAAAACTGATGGATAAAAGCAAGTATGTTTTTCACTACTTTGAACCTGTACAATTATTTACATCCATAGAAAACCATGCATCAGTAGAATCATGATTATAATGTGAATACACTAATTTGACACTCAGCACATAATAAGTTAAGTAATAAAGAATGAACTCAGGCACTGAAAGCTAATGGCACTGTGATTACATTATTTTGGGATGACAGTTTATGGGATGCAACATCATACCGCATATATCTTTACAGTGTTCTTTCCTGAGAGTGGAGGAAAGCAACACACAATGTCCAGCTGCAGATTTTTTAAAGTTTTTCTTCTCTGTTACCTATTTGTCCTTGCATCCGATGGGGCATTGTGTAACTCCTTTGAGAATAATGACTGGCGACAAGCCTGACTTGCTGGTTAAGCTGTGGAAATTGACGGTGTGTTTGGGCTAAACCGGTGCTAGGCCAATAGTTTGTGACTGCCCATTGGGCCAAAAAATACAAATTGGAAGTGTCTCATAGGCTTGCCATCAAAACTGAAGTTTTCTCGATCGAGGGATTTGAAGACAGCCCACTCCTGTGCTGCAACATGTCCTAAACCCAAATTTAAATGACAGGTGCGGATTGAGCTAACAAGTTAGCAGTTCTCATAGGTATTATGGGTTTGCTGGTAACATTTTTCTATCATTTGGTTTCTAAGTAGCCTATGCATGGATAAATTAGAGAATACCAGGAGTAGTGGGTTGGGTGTTTTGGGTTTTTTGTTTCTTTTATGCTTCCTCTTGACAGCCCCTGAGACAGGATAGACTGCACCCTCTTGTGTTCTGTGCTTTTCTCTCAGCATTTCAGGCTTTCACATTTCCACCTCTCTGAAACAGGCTTTGCTGGTTCTGTGGACCCATACATGCTTCCTATCAGCAGCTTCAAAGCCTTTGTAAGCCTCATGTCTAAATAAAGATGGCATTCTAAGTAACTTTGAAGGGTAGAATTGAAACACTTGTAGTACATTGGAAAATTTTAGTGCTTTTGCAGATATAATTCATGCTAGAGAATTAAGGAACCAGCTCAGAGCTGACACTACTTTTCAGTATCGTCCACAGGAGCCAGTGGATGGTTTGTTACTCAGGCATATGTGTGAAAGCAGGATAGGCAGTACTTTTAGTTAGTGTGATAGAAAGTGACTGAATATCACATAATGTATAGCATTCACAGGCTTAACTGCTTGTTCAGCAGAGCCTTGCATTATAATTTGTTAACTTTTTAATTCTTGCTGTTAATGACAGTATTACCTGTGTGGTAGAATAAAAGAATGTTAGTATGGTGTGCTGCTGCTGAGCTCTCTGCTGCTGAGGATAGATTTTTTCTGAGGGAATTTTCAAATTTTGAGTGGTGATGGTTTTAAACCAAAACCGTTGTTCTGGTGAGAGGTTTTGTTTGAAGTGGTGTAGTGAAAACACTGAAATAGCTATTGCTGATCTGGATATGTGTGTCACTGATAGTGCAATTTTTCCAAAGCTGTTAAATAAAAATTTAAAGATAATGTACATAGAGCTCAAGTAATCATAAAAGCAGAATTCAGAATTCTGTAATGTTTAATTTATGTGGGTGCTTTTCTGTTTTCTTTCCTTCCAGATTAATGATGAAAAAACATTGGTCCAATAAGAAGTTTCCTTATTTAGAATAAAAATTAAAATAACTGTAATGTGTGGCTTGCTGGGGGTAGTGGGGAGGTGTTGGGGTTTTTTTTAAAGTAACTATAGACTGCACATACATAATTATGAAACACTAATTACTTAAAGGTCACCGAAAGAGCTTGCAATTTTTTTAATATCCCATGGTTTCCTTTATATAAAGCATAGTAGTTAAATTCCCTATCATCTGATTTAATGTGGTATCATTTCACTGCATTATTCTAAAAAGAAATATGTAGAATTTATGCTGGTAGAGGAATTCTTATTTTGCTATTTGCTATTTTTGCTGATTGACACATGTCTGGAAAATTCCTTAAGAAACAATATAATTAGTCTATTTGCATTGCCTGGAATTAGGTGACCTTTGGTTTTGGCAGTAATTAGACTATCCCTGCTGTATACTGTCACTTGCTGGTAGTCACTAACCAGGCAGAAAAGGAGTCCAAGTGGCTCATTTAGTGAGCTACAAAAGCTTTTCAAATGTCATTAAAATGAACAGGAAATTATAATTAATAGTGCAGTATCATTTTAAGGATATGTCCCACGAATAAAACATGGCTAGCAGCAGTTATTTACCTATCAAAAAAAAAACAAACCAAAAAACAGACCCTTAAAATAAACCAGTATTTTCTTAAGCACAACTTCTGTAGCCTCTAATTCTAAAATTCTTCAGTGCTATAGCACCTGAGAGAGTATACATGTTCTGAGTGTTTTCTTCTCAGGATGTGTGTATGGAGGTGTACATACTGAGCCTAGTTTTTACCAAAGATGTTTATAACTGGTTCTCTAAGGCTACTGAAAAATTTATGTAGCTGTGTATATTATTTATATAATCCAAAGCCACATCTCTTTTATAATATTTCACTGTTGTTAATTGTTTTTTCATAGAAGATATTAAAAAATGGTCAATTTTTGGAATAATATTTTTTATACTGTTCATAGAGACTTAGAAAAATCACTAAGAACAAAATTCCAGGTTCTTGCATGCTTGATCATATATGGATGAATCCTGCATGAATCCAGCCCTGCAATAAGATAAATCTGGATTGCCTCTACAACAAATTGAAGGTTCATGCTTTTATTTCTAGCAGTTAATTGAGGCACCCAAATTGATAGCCTAGATTAAATAGACTCCTAGTTTAGGTCTCATTCTGTGCTTCAAGTTGCATGGTAGAATGAATCAAAATTACAAGGTACCCGTAGTAAATGACTCACCAGAACTGAATTTTACACAGAATATGAGGACTGTATTGAAGATTTACCAGTAAGTAATGACTGCATTGCATTATCTGGTTAAAATAATTGATCTATGCATTTTTGTGATTGTCTTGTAGACCTGTAGTATTAGGAGACAAATGAGGCATATTCACAGGACAGTATTAAAGAAACAGGTATTACCAGAGTCTACTAACTTCCATGATATGCTCTCCTTTCTTTGATCATAACTGATGTTATGAGTTATGTAAATTCAGGAATGCTGAATACCAACAAGAAGGTGTTTTATTTTCAAAGGATAATTTGAACCTTTTCCTGGGGGGTTTGCAAACATTAATCCTCAAATACTTTTGTGAGATAAGTATGCATTATCTGTTTCTTATATATACATCAGAAGAGTTGTTCTCTTAGCTGGGTGCACTGTATGTATACTATAACTTTGCATGCAATTTTATATCTGTTTTCATAAATATGCACCAGATGGTGAGAGTGTCATTTAAGTTTGAAATAATTTTAACATAATGTAGAATTGTATATATTTGAATTAAGTGACTTTTTAATCTAAAGCAGCAGATATGCTTTTCACTGCTGGCACTACTGCTTCAAATCCTCAGCCAGCAAGTGGTTTGTAAAGGTAAGCGAGGTGACTTTTCTTCTTAGGAAAAATATTTATTCTACCTTACTTTAAACATCTAAGTCCCATACCTTAGAAGAGTCACCTTTCCTTGGTCAGAGGGGACCAAATAGATGCACTGTTCTGTAGAGATGACTATTGCTGTCTCTAACTACTTTTGCCTCTGGATAAAAAACTTAAGGGTATACTATCCAGGATGTCTAATTTCAACTTAAACATTTGATTCTTAGATTTCAAGTCTGAAATACATTGATCACACCACTCTCTTAACTTTGACAGCCGTGTCTGAGTATCATCAAAGACCTCAGCTGAAAGAAAAGTTAACTTCAGTACCTTACATTCCAGTTCTGTAGTCAAACCCCCCACCAAGTTCACTGAAAGAAAGCTAGAGGAGTCCCGTGTCACCATGCTACCCTTGTCTTTCAGTTGTTTGGGTTTTTGTTT
>VZTO01008543.1:8994-51756 GCA_013400615.1 Syrrhaptes paradoxus
CGCCGCCGCCGCGCTCCGCCATGCCGGTGGGTGCCGGGCCCGGGGGTACGGGGCTGGCCGGGGAACGTGGCGGGGCTGGGCCCGTCCGCAGCGGAGCCGGCGGGGTGGGGAGGGCGCGGCCCGGTACCGGGAGGAGCCGCCGGGGCTCCCCCCGCCCCAGCGGGGCTCAGGCGCATAGAGGGACCCCGGGGGGGGTCCTGTGCTGGGACCCTCCTGCCCCAGCCTCATCCCTCCTCCCCGCACAGCAGCCTCCGCAGAGCGCGCAGGGCATTTGTGAAATGAAAAAATCAAGAAAACGTTGATTACACGGGGAAAATCCTAACAGGAAGAGCCATTCCCGAGCTCCTTTCCCATTCCCAAGCTCCTTTCCCATTCCCGAGCTCCTTTCCTATTCCTGAACTCCTTTCTCATTCCCGAGCTCCTTTCCCATTCCCGAGCTCCTTTCCTATTCCTGAACTCTTTTCTCATTCCCGAGCTCCTTTCCCATTCCCGAGCTCCTTTCCAGGGGGAATCGTGCCCCAGGAGGGTTTTAGCCTCTCAGTGGCAGGGGGCAAAGGGCTGTTTTGGATAGAAAGAAATAGGAGTTGTGGGTAACAAATGAAAAACAGCTTTACTTTTATTTTTTAAGGAAAGTAAAAAGCATATGTGAGAACAGGAGATTAGGATCCGTCCAGTGCCAAAGGTTGAGTGCGATAATTAGTGTCACAGGCAAGCACATTTATGTTCACCCAGTATCTCACAAGCAGTGAAGATAACATTGAGGCCCTGGTGGACTGATGAGATGAAAAAACAGCACTAATGTTCCTTAAATTTCAGTTTTGTTGATCTTTTTGTTGATATTTTTATGAGTTTGAGGACCAAAGGCCTTGTAGACACAAGAAGAATAAGGTGGGCAAGCACCAAAAACCTTGCAGACAAAGTCAGAAGAGTGGAGGCAAGAGATTTGCTTCCCTTAGGCTCCCCAGGGCAAGTGGAGTGAGTCCAGCAGAGACCCACGGCCCGTGCTGACCCTGAATGTGGCCCTGCTCTGAGCAGGGGCCAGACAGGCTCTAAAAGCCCATCAGAGTTTTGCTGCGAGGGACAGCACAGGGATGAGCACAGAGAACTCTGGGTTTTGCTGAGCATCCCTTAGTGGCATGTGTGGACCTTTTGGTTGGGGAGGATTTGAACCCACCTCCCCAAGGAAAGAGACAAGTGTGGAAGATGAGCGCTCGTGGTGTGTTCCCAGCTGCACCCTGCCTGACCCCTCATCTGCCTCTTTGCAGAAACACGAGTTCTTCGTGGACATGACCTGTGAAGGCTGCTCCAACGCGGTCACCCGTGTCCTGCACAGGCTGGGAGGTGAGTCAGTGCTGGGTGTGTGACAACCATCTCACCGGAGCCATGCCAGCTCCGGGGCAGGATGTCTGTGCCCTGGGCTCCTCTGTCTTGCAACGGTAACACTGGGGGTAAAAGCTGAAAGCAGCTGCTTGGAAACCTAACCTGTACTTCCTGCTCTGAGCCTGCTGATTGTTAGCAGGACTCTCATGACCCTTGGAAAAATGTCAAGGGAGGGAGAAGCTGCATTAGCTGCAGGTGTCTCTGAATCACCATGGCCTCATCCTGAACCTCCTGGGAATGACACTGGCAGACCCCTGCTCGGGCTGCCAGAAGGGAGGGGATGGGTGTCCTGCCAGGTGTTGTTCCCAAGGAGAGCTGGGGTGTCTGTGGTGCTTCCCTAGATGTGTCATCAGCCATCACAGTGAAGACCTGCTGAGCAGAGCGTTTAGTGGCTGCCTGCACAGCCTGTTTTTAATGCCACCTGGAAAATTACAGCCTGTGTCTCCTTTATGCTGCTATTACCAAGAGAGAAGGATCTGGCCTGCACTCACCGGTTATGAGGACCTGTCGCCCTGCTCTCCTGTCCTCACCAAGTGAGAACAGCTTTCTTTCACCAAGGTGAAGGCTCTGGGACTTCTTCCAGAGCCCGTTACCGGGCTGTGACAATCCCAGCTCATCTGCATGTGGTTGTCAGCACCTCTGTCACTCTTCAACATGCTGGACAACAATCAGCCTCATGTGATGATGTGGCAGAGCTCTCAAACCTGATACATGCTTACAAGTTTAGTGAAAATACGTGACTGGATAGAGACTTCACTTCCAGTTCCTTTCACTGGGCTCAGAGTGGCTCACCAGTGGCCACTGGAAAATCGACAGGGCAAAATGTCTTGCTTCCTCCTCCTTACAGCTGTTAGCTGGTACAGCCACCAAGGAAACCTGTCCTGACCCCTACACTAACTCCCTTGTTAGTGCTTACCCTTGCTAAACCACAGCACAGGGTGAGCTGGTTGAAGATTATTACCAGTTGGTTTAAGCTCAGCTCATTCTGGTTATTGCGTGAGTACTTGTGTTGATCCAAGGTGGAGATTAAAGCAGTTGAGAAACTGGTGCCCAATGCAGATCTATAGGAGATCTGGCTTCCTTCACACCATAGCTAGCAGGACACCAGTTTCGTTTTGCTGGCTGGTGGTGGTATCAGGGTTTGCTGGCAGGAGGCACGCCTAAATTTGGCTGATGGCTTTGCGAGCACAAATATGTGAAGGTGAGCTTTCCCTGTGCTCACACCATTTGGCTGCTTAGAGCTGTGCAAATTTTTTTCCCTTTCCTTGTAGGTGTCCAGTTTGACATTGACCTGCCCAACAAGAAGGTGTGCATTGACTCGGAGCACAGCGTTGACACCCTGTTGGAAACCCTAAAGAAGACTGGAAAGAACACTTCCTACCTTGGGGAGAAGTCCACGCAGTAGCCTTTCCTGGTGTGAGGAGGCTAGGTATATACCAGGTGTATGAAATGCTGGAGAGAGAGATCTGATCTTTTTCCGGCTCTCCCAGTAAAACAGGCTGCTTCGTGGGAAGTACAAAGTAGGAAAGATCTGCAGACCCAGCTTCAGCAAACCCCTCATATCGGGGAAGCAGCAGCGTCACATACAGCCAGCACCACTTCTGTGCAGGACCCCTTAGCAAAAGCCCATGTGATCCCAGCTGTGGCTGGAGTGAAGAGGGTAGAACACATCCTCTGTGCCATTCCTTGGAGAACCTAGAATGAGTTTTCCAGAGCATATCATGCATGAAAACAAATCCCAAATACATTCCCCAGCTGACCAGAGAGTGGTGGCCCCCAACAATAGCAGGGAGAGGGATGGGACAGAAAGACCCCTAGGGGTACGTGATGCCAGGGGTTGGTTGTTAGCACAGAGACCTCCAACATATACTGTTGGTATCGCTGTTAATCCTCCACTAAACTCGTGGATGGAAAAAGAGCAGCACCTTGTTACCCTCAAGGATGTAAAATATTTAGTTTCAGAATAGCTCCCAGTGCACGCAGCCCCTGGTTGACTGGACATCTATTCCAAAGACAACCTGATTATTGAAGGCTGCCAATTTCCCTACAGTCCCAGCACTATGAGTACATGTACAAAACTCTTTGCTGACTGTGAAATGTTTTTGCAGACGTGGTTCAGTTTCAGTGGAAAAGAATGAAGTGTGAGGAGAAGGCTGCCCACTCACTGTATATTCTGTTCTTTAGTGTCCAAGATTGTTATATTCCATCTCTTAAGAGCTTGTTTCTGTCTGGAGCTTTCTAATGCAAAGACATTGTTTTAAAATGATCTAGTTTGATCACCATAAAGACCCAGCACAGATGCATTGAAACCAGTTCTTGCTGATTTAATTCACAGTCAGTAAATGAAATCAGGGACTTACACCAGAAGGAATTAAAGTGATATAAGAAAGAATTGAACTGATACTGATGTGTGTGTACAATAGATCTACATTGTTTTAATAGACTTAACAGAACAGACCAAAAAAATCTGTAATTTCTGTCATTTGAGCAAGCTGTTTAAAATCATAGCTTTAAATCAAATAACATTGCTATTTAAAACAGAGAAACATGCTCTGAATTGATTAGTGCCTCAAACAGTTTTCAGGTCATAGCCAGTATTGACTGCAAGAGCTGTTATCAACTTGCAGGGACTTGTGGACTATGCCTCAAATGCCTGCGAAAGTTAACCATTGCAGCAAAGCCAGTCTCAGATGGTGTGGACGTGCCCCTTTTTTCCCCAGCCCTGTGTTCTCACCACTTCCCTTATATTACATCGAGGCAGCTAGGCAGTTCAGCTGGCTGGACTGACAGAACATTTATTTTGATGCTTTTATTTTCCTATTGGATTTTAACTGAAGCTATTTGACCAACCTGATAGCCTTAGATCCAAAGCAAAGGAGAAGGGAGGCTGGACTGCCCTTGCTAGTGGTTTGCTGCTAGACCACTTCAGCTGTCATGGGGAAAAGCACCAAATTTAAGATTTACAGCACACTTGCCTTTATAGGGAATATTTTTAGGGGTTCATCTATGAAAGGAGGGAGGGAGAGAAGTTGCAAATCACTGGCATGGAGCTCAGCTGGATGGCTTTCCTTTGGCTTGTGACCAGCAGAGGGCATCTTTGTATAACCTTATCTCCTCTGTGCTTTGGTATTTTTTCTTTTTTAAAATTATTTAATTAATTATTTATTTTGCAGGATCTCAAACATGACTTCAGCAAAAAGATGGCTTAACTGTTTGCATATCTCCCAACTTGCTCTGTCATTTGACCTTTACCACCCTGCCAGATGTTGGAAAGCAGAGGGCTGGCAGGAGGAAACAGCTGCATTTTGAGCTTTAAAAGTGGAGAAATCTAGAGGAGGAGGTTATTTGCTGTTTCTAGTTCCACAGTAAATGGAGGTGCTGCTTCTATATTTCAGTGCATGGCTGTGTGTCTTGTGTGTCTTTGTACTGCTTTAAGTGGTTTTCTGTAAAATAGATGGTTCTTAGGGATGGGAAATTACCCATTACCTGTGAGACAGATGTCCCAGGAAATTACACCTACCTTTAGAAGCTGACTGTAACCTCTGCCTGAGGGACACGTCTCAGGAGATCTGAGCTTGAATGTCACTTAGATTCAGGGAATCTGTGTCTTGGCAGATGTTTTTCTACTACAGAATAGACAAACTTCCCATTTGGGATGCAGGTGCTGGGCAGAAGGGACTCCAGCAGCCCCTGTAAGTCAAGGCTAACCAAGCATCCTTCTGAGCTAGGTGGGGCCACGAGGCAGAAGCCACTGGACCCCAGCAACATGCTTCAGCTCCCAGGCCAACCAAGTTGCAAGTAGGAGCAGGGAACACAGGCCCAGCCTAGGTTTAGTACAGTGCTTTTTAGGGCACTGCATGACCATATAAACACAAGGAATAATTCTGGATCCTGGGCCCAGCTCAAGACACCTGGATCAGTCCCTTCCCCTAGCAAGTGTTCCTCTGGCCCCCTTTCCTGCCCACCTGCAGAATTTCAAACAAATAGGTAATAGCATCATGGGGCCCTGATACTGGGCAGGATCCCTGAGTGTTGCACCCCCCACAGACACAGCAGGAGAATACCTGTGCTGATGAGAAATGCAGAACAGATGGAAGAAGAAGGGTGTGGGGATCTCTCCAAGGTCTCTTAATTCTCAGCCCGGTGACCAGTGTTATGGGCTGTGCTGTTGCATTGTCCAGCTCCCATCCATTTAATTCAGGTTTTCAGCCCAGTTAAAGGATTGCATGTGTCCGTCCCAGTCCGCTGTCTCGTTTCACCTGGGGATGTCTCTTGTGCCTACCAGTCACATGTGACTTGTTCTACAGAAAGGAAAATGAGCAGAGGTTTGAAGGAAAACATTACTCTGTATTTAAGAGATTTTTTTCACTCTTGTACATTGAGATTACTTTTGACATAGTTGCAATGTATTCTTTCCTGGAGAGGTTTAGTCCTTGAAAGTCCTTTTTACCATTGATCTAAAGCACAATTAATTACTCTGCAGACACTTTGAATTTAAGGGAAGCTAAAGGATAAAAGTCTAACATCCCTGAATTATCTTCTTGCATTAAAACCTCCCAGTAGCAGGAAGTTACCAGAGCCAAGGCCCAGAACTGTAACCTAGTTCTGCTCTGTGCCAGTGCACTCAGGTGACCCGAGGTCCCAGCTGAGTGAGTGACACTGCCCTGCATGAATCCCTTTCCCTAGCCCCCCCCTTGCTGGTCTGAGCTGGTGTTTGCCAATGTTTGTTATTACTTACTGCCTTCAGCTTCCTCCCAGGCATGGCCAGCGCATCCTCCAGCAGCTGGTTGCCCAGTGGCTCTGCTCTGGTGGCAGTGGGCTGGGGGAGGACGTGTGCTGTCGGTTTGGTGTGAAGCTGGGTGGCACACGGTGGCACAGCTGGCCTTCCTCTCAGAAGTCCTTATGCCACTTGCTCTCTGCCAAACTGGCAGACAGGACCAGCAGCGTGCCCATGAGGATAACCCTGGCTTGCTGTAAGCCAGGCTCCTCGTCCTTGATGTCTGGGCTCCAGCTTATGCTATCCACGCTCCCCCAGCCCCTTTCCTCTTGGTGCTCTGCTGAACTATCTGTTTGGGTTAAAATCAGCCTATATCTGAGCCGGACAAGGAAAGGTTTCTACCCACAACTAGCCAAGATCTTCATGCAGATACCTGAAGTTTCAGCACCCACCTTCAGGGCTGCAGTTCCCTTTGCTGTTCAGCACAGGTGGAGGGGCTGGATGCTGCTTTAAGCTCTTGCCTGCTGCAAAAAGGACATGTCAGCTTTGGGTGGTTGAGCTGTGGTCACCCTGAGCTGGCTGCAGAGCATGGTGGGAATACACGGTGACCAGAGGGGAGAGGAGTGGCCCTTCAGAAAGCTTGCCCAGAGCTGATCTCCATCCACCAGAACGGTGATGTCTGGGCCAGGGACACTTCTCCTCCTGGTGACTGTCCTGGGCTTTAAGAAATGCTTCCAATTGTCCCTCAGAGTAAGCAATCATTATGCCAGGCTGCTGTGCTCTATGCTGCCATTAGTTCTTAGTGACAAACCCGTGTCATTTACAGCCCCTGTCATTTCCCTGGGTGTGCAGCATGGCAGGGACTGGCCACAGCCGCTTGCTGTCTGTGTCTCTGCTGCTTGCTTTCCAATGGAGGCTCTGTGTGTGCAAGATTTGTGGGTTTTCATACCTGCTGGCTTATGGCATTTGATGACCTGCTCCTCTCTCAGTGTCCCAGAGCAGAGGTACCTCTCTCTGGTACCATACCCTGNAGTGTCCCAGAGCAGAGGGGTGACATGTCTGCATAGCCCACCTCTCTCTGGTACCATACCCTGAGGATGCTGATGGGAGTGAGCAACTGGAAAAGCACCAAGGGCTCCTCTGAGCCCCGCTACAGCCTTCCTTCAGTGGCCTCGGTGCCCTGACCCTGCCATCGCATCCCTCTTCCTTTCCCCCAGCCTTGGGACGAATGGAAGGGAGCTGCTGGGGCTTCTCCAGCTGAGAGGAGGGAAGTGGTGCAACAGTCACTAACTCCAGCACTCCAGGCACATTTAATGAAAACACCAAATAACCGGATGAATCCTATCAGAGCAGGGCTGGAGGATGACTCCCAAGCTGCTGCTTGTCCACCAAAAGTCCAGCAGGACAGCATTGCCCTGTGCTCCCCTATCAACCTTGCGGGCTTATCAGGGGAACAGGGCGTTTCAACCAGACCAGACAATCTGCAGAACTCTTTCTGCCTGCTTTCCTTTCCTCAGGATAAGATAAGGTGTTTGGGGAAGACAACCTGCTGGTCCTGCCTCCAGGACAGTGAGCACAGGAGGCTCTGCACCAGTGGTCCCAAAGCAATGGCTTTGCAGGAACACAGGGGACCTCCCAAAAGGCCACCTCTGCCACCAACACAGCCAGGTGGGTAATGATACCCTGTGACAGTCCTAGCTTTGATGTGTGGGCTGATTACAGCTGGGCTAGGGACATTAAGGGAGGGTGGTCAAGCCTGAACAGAGCAGCAGACCTGCAGGGTGGCTCCCTGAGATGCTCACGGAAAAACTTTGGGAGAGAAAATCATAGAGTCTGAAAGGATTAGACAGTACCTGAGCAGAGTCCCTTTGCTCCACTACTGCCCAAGTTCAGGATCTTCAAAACCTTCATTCATCAGGTTGGCCTGAAATTGTCCCCCAGGGTTGCATGTCATGGAAAGAGAGACCCCAACAAGCCTGCACAGAAAAAGCAATCACAAGAATTTCCACAGGAAACAATAGGCCAGGCACTAAGGCTGTTTTCAGACAAGGAAATGCTCAGTTTGCAAAGCAAACAGGAAAGGGTGGCACTGTGAAAAAGAGCTTTCCTGTACCACAGACACTCTGATGCTACAGGACATCCCAGTGACTTGCTGGCAGAGGGACGTGTTGGCCCTGCCAGCTGCAGGAGTTCACTCCTGGTTTCTTCACCAGGTTCTCAGCCCAGCTCCAGCTCAAGTGTGAGAGTTGTGAATTGCTTCTAACAGTGGCACCAGTAAGAACTGGGCAGACCCACTGAGACAGGCTTTAAGAGTTCTTTTGTTTCCCCCATCTCCAAATTATTCTTGCTCCCCCCCCCCACCCCATGGTGTTTCCAGCAGAAGGCATTTGATTTTCTCACCCACCTCATTGCATTTGCAGCATTTCTCTTCTTGTAGTGCTGCTGGGCTCCTGGGTGTCATTTTTCACCCAGTGTTACCTTCCCTACTTTTAAAACCAAAATCTGATTTCAGTGGAAAATCTCCAGCCTCCGAAGCCCAGTCCTTTATCCACAAAAGAAAAAGCTGCCTCGGTTATCCCAGAGCTGCCTTAAGCACCACTGGCTTTTCGGCACTTTCTAATTACCAGATGACAGGCAGGGGATGATTTTAGCCAAAGGAGCACTTGTACTCAGTTGAACCACCCAGTAAATGAGAGAATTTCCAAAATAGCACTGCAGGCTGCAGAAAGCAGACAAGGGATGGGAGATCCCCCTCTTGGTGCCTGCAAAGAGTGATCCCTGATGGCTTGGAAAGGTAAAGTGCTGTGAAATTTCAGGGTGGGAATGAAGGGTTCAATTTGCAACAAGCTCAGGAATTCCACAGGCATGTTGTGTCTGGGTGTTAAGACTGTTACACAGGGGATTCACTACAAAAGGTGGGGATTTGCTAGTCTTATTCTGCTTTTAAATGTTTGCTGCAAGAAACAGTCTGCCTTAGGCTTCCACCTTCGCTCGCCTGCCTGCTCCCAGCCCTGGCACAGCAGCAGCAGAGCTGGATGAGGACCCTGACTGATGTTGGACTTGACCCCAGGAGCATGGGGGCATGACTCTGCCCACAAGGCTCCTATCTGCAACACTGCCCAAACCAGTTGCTCTTTGAGCTAGAGCTGTGCAGCCAGCCCAGGAGGTCCCCTTTGCACTGGGCTGGGTGTCCACAGGCACAAGCATCCCCTTCAGTTGCCAGGCAGCACGGCCGAGGTGAAACAGGCAGATAACATGGTCCCTTGAAGGGACTCAATCTCCCAAGCTGGCTGGAAAAAGCTTAGTGGTCTCTCTGAACTGGGCTGAGGCCACTCTGATGGGTGATGCACTGAGCTGTCCTGACGATCGCTGCGCTGACGTACAGAGGAACGCCGAAGGCTCTCGCTGGTTCTCACCCCCCCGTCTATACACACAGATTCCCTGTGTGACCATCACAGCCAGCTTTCCACATGGCAGCTTCCAAAACAGCAAAGCACATGGGGACCTGACAGACTCCCCCTCCAAGACTGTGGCAGCATAAATAGGAAAAAAAATTAAAAAAATAAAACAAACCAACAGAAAACAACCAACCAAACAAAACCCAGACTTAATTAAGGACTTCAAGAGCAGGAAGTGTGCACATGTGGGCTAGCCAGAGCACAAATATTTTCTTCTGGAGCTGTTTTCTCCATGGGTTCAGCAAGGTGATCAAGGCTGGATTACGAAGCAAGGGTAGCAAACAGTTCCCAGCCCCTCCGGAAGGCAGCAGCCACAGGGCACTGCTGTTCCGCATCCTTCCCTGCCGCTCCAGCCTTTGGCTTTAGCCTCCCGCAGTATATACTGAAGCTATTCAACCATTTGGCTAAAAGCAGATGGGGAGGGAGAGGAAAACAAAGTCAAACGAGAGGAAGAAAGGCAGCTTTTGTGCTGCCTCTATTTGCAAGAAGACAGCCCAAGCCCCTTTCGGACTAAGGTTTAATTTATTGGACTTCAGAGAGCTGAGGTTCCAGCTCCACAGCTGCTGCAGGCAGTGGCATTTTGGGGCAGCAATAGGGAGCAAGTAGGAGCCACCTCTCAGGAATGAGGAGGTCCCTCAGAGGGGCGGTGGGACACAAGGGACACGATGCAAGGTCCCTGGGTGCTCTGGGGAGAGCACATCTGCTCTGTGACTGTTGTGCTACACGTACCTGTCCCACATCACCTGGAAGGGGCAAGGGACACTGGTCTGCATAGGCAGGAGCCTTCAGCCTGGCCCCTCCTGCTATCATCCCTCTGCTCATCTGCCTGTTCCTGAGCACCTCCAGAAAGACTGTTGGGTGCTACATAGCTGGGCTTGGGCTTCCTCTTCACCAGTCCAGGCCAGTGGGTTGCTGTGCTGTCACTGGGGCAGGGCACAGCCAGAGGAGACATGCTGCAGCATTTCAGAGTTCTCCACAGTTCCCAGCTGGTCATACCAGGGCAGAACCATCTCTCTCAGCCGATCTGATGAGAAAAATATTAAAACAAACATAGCTCATTCCCATGTGAATAAAATGAGACGCTTGGATGCAGCAGGAATCCACTGTGCCCAGCTGCCCTCCTGATCCATTTCAGATGAACCCAATTCCCCCCCTCCAAGGCTCTTGCTCAGCCATGGGCAGGGCTTGGCCCCCAGAAGCCAGCACTAGCACAGTGTACAATGCCCAGCAATCACAACAGGGGCCGCTGGCTTAATCTGCTGTGCACAGCATTAAAATAAAATGACCCACACAGCTATTGTATGGGTGATCCCTCTGATTGCATCAGAAGTCTGCATGGGACCTGGGGCTGGCTCGAGGGCTGGCAGGGCTCAAGGGGGGAGGGTGCCAGGGGATGGCATTGCAGGGAGCAGCCCTGGTGTCCCTGGGACTGGCTTTTCCAGCTTGGCAGACAAGCCAAACTGCAGGCTTGTGCTGCGCTACTCACCTACAAGAGCCTGCAATCCTTTGGCTTTTCCTCATCTTTGTGTCTCAGCTGAGCTGGTGGGGGTTTGTTCTTCATATCATCCCTACAAAGGCATGGGGCAGAGAGATTGGGGTCTCCCTTTGATGGGAAAAACCCCAATGCCAGTATTTCCCTTTATTTTTTTCCTCCCCTGCCTCTGACCAGCACTAAACACTTGCACCCTCCCAGCAGCAGCCAGCAAAGCAGGCGGCTCGGTGGGAACGATCCAATTTCCAGGGCAACTGGGACAGGACTGAGTCCAGAACGTCCTCAGCTCACAGTGCTGCTCTTATTTCTCCACGGTTTCCTCTCCATTTGCTTTCTTAATTCAGCCTGTCCTTTGCCAGG
Organism: Syrrhaptes paradoxus; assembly: GCA_013400615.1. Taxonomy (NCBI): domain Eukaryota; kingdom Metazoa; phylum Chordata; class Aves; order Pterocliformes; family Pteroclidae; genus Syrrhaptes; species Syrrhaptes paradoxus. Next base: position 20,402 of record VZTO01008543.1, read on the forward strand.
AGAGAAGCCAAAAAAGCAGAGATGTGGCACATCCAGCATCCTCCCCGCTGGCTTTACAACTGCTGGGAGACTATTAGCACTTTCGGGAGCAGCCCTCCAAGCTTGCCCTGCCCCAAGGTCAAAATAAGTCAAACTAGGGTCAAAGCAAGAGCACAAGGAGCCAAGAGGCCAGCTCTGACTCTTTAAAGGGTCTGCGCTGAGCTGTTGGCTCCTCACCAAGGGTCCACGTGCTACAGACGGATGTGCATCCCCACGTAGGGATCACCATCCTTTGCCACTAGCACTGATCACCCAGAGCCACCTCCACCATGAACCTGCGGGAGACAACTGAAGGACAATTCCTGGTTTATCCAGAGGAACATGGTCCCTGTACCCCACTAGCCATCCCTGCCAAGTGTCTCCAAACCCCTCCTGATCTCCTCTTGCTCCCCTCCTCCCTGGCAGAGCCAATCTGTCCACAACTCCCCTGAACAGGGTCTTGGCACGCCAGTGGAGTGGTGGGTGCTCAGCTGCATGCCAGGCAGCACGGCAGAGAGGCTTTGATAGCCAGAAGCCAGCAAACCTTCCCCTTGAGCTGCCCAGAGCTCCAGCAAACAGCAGGGGCTGCACTGGGGATAGATGCTGGAAGAGCCACTTTGAGGCAAAGGGAGCTGGGCACAAACCGCTCTTTGCCATGGAAAACAATAGACTCAACTCAACCCAACATGACCCAGTGCAGGAGGGTTTTAAAATCCATCCCTAGAGCAGGATAACACAGAAAATCTCCAGCTGTTATTTTCAGATTTACAAACCCAACAGAGGAGCTGCCAATTCCTGCCAGAGAAGCCAACTTGTCTATGTGTGCATGCAGAAAAATGAAACCAGGCATTGCTCCCCACTCCTGGCATTGTCTCTCTGCCCCCCAGCTGGGCAGCCACTCATCCCCACAGCGCAGGGGGGAGTGGGGAGGAAAATGTCCCTGTCCCACTCTGAAATGGGCCCTCCCAGGTTTTATGGAGCAGAGCTTGTGCCTGGGCTGGGGGCAAGTGGCTGGAGGTTGCACCCCAACACGTCAGCCTGGGACCACACTGCAGATGCCACCATCGGTAGGTGCAAGAACACTTCCCAGTTCCCCCTTTTTCCCCCCTCAAGTGAACAACAGTTTTGTTTTGTTTTTTGTGGGTTTTTTTTGAACATTCATGCTATTAAAAATCCACTCCGTTAATCCTGGCAATAAAACCTGCGTGAGCTCACTGCCCAGGGTGGCATGGGCAGGCAGATTAGGGCAGGAGAGAGGATGTGGCAGGCACCTTTGGGCAAGTCTGAAATTAAGGGGCTGGTGGGGGTGACATTGACAATGCCCGTGTCTCACCTCTGTAATTTTGTGGTTACTCTTTGCAGATACCCGATACGATTCATGTCCATTAGCAATTTCAGCATCAGTCAGGAAAGAGTTCAGGAACCTCTCCCCAGGGCTTCCATTTCAGGGAAGAATTTTTTCCATCACTTTTTCCCATAAAAGAGAAAAGGGAGTTCTGCAACTGTTTTTTTAAAAAACTGATTCTGGTCCCTCCATCTCCTTAAACAGCTGCTGATAATGGATGCAGGACATACAGCATGGGTAAAAGCTGCTAATTTTAGTAGAAGATCCTGAGGGAGGGCTCCAGCTCTGGGCCAGGCACAGGATGGAAAGTCACAGCACTCCCTCAAGGCCTCGCACAACCTCGCTATTTTGGGGCTGACCATGTCCCACCTTGCCCAAGCCCACAGACCTGGTGCAGCATCACCCCAAGCCTTCCCACAGCCCAGCTATTCCTGCCCACAGTGCCGGTCCTGCCAAGCCCCGGCCAAACTGGATGGTGGTTTTTGAAGGGAAGTAAACAAGTTTCAGGGCTAAATTGAGAACCCCAGAACTCATCACACTGAAGCACTAATGGATGAGGTATTTTCTGTGTATGCCCTCATCTGGCAGCTGTATTTTCATCCAGCTCAGGGGGTTGTGTCCACTTGGGTTTCTTTTACCCTCTGAGCAGTGAAATCCCATCAAACTCCAGAGAGATGAAGCAAATTATTCCTCCACTGACTAGCCCTTGCAAGGAGCAGAATATTTACGTGTGGCCATAAAGATCTGAATTGCCCCAGGTGGGAAAATTTTAAGGGATCTGAACTCCCCAGGGTAAAATCCAGGCTGGGCACAGGAGTTTATGAGGGCTCAGAATTGCACTTCGAGACAATTTGGAAGGAACCAGCAAGCAGTCACAGCAGGGAGGTCAGTGCTTTTGCTGTTGGTGGTGGCCTGCAGTGGCTGTGTTTGTAAATCACAGTCACCAGATGCTAAAATCCTTGGGTATCTGTCAGCACTGCCCCTGCCAGCCCCAACAGCCCTTCCCGTGGCTGCTCCACGTCAGGGATGTCTCGGTCTCCCCAGACATCCTGCTCCAAAGCCTTGCTGTCAGAAAGCATTTCCTCCTGTCTCCCCTGCATCTTCTTTGCCAGCTTCTAAGCCTACCTGTGTCTGGCTTTTTCCTCTGTACGGGATCCTCCCAAATGTATGTTGCCAAAATCAATCCCATTTCGCCTCCTCCTTTGATGGACACGCTGTTTATGGAGCCTCCTGCATCCAGCAGCCTGGCTTGTTCATCTGGTACATCTCAAGTTGTGACTTGTTCTGAAGTGAGTTGAGCTCAAGCAGAAAACATCAGAGCAATAGATTGAAAAACGCAGATTCTCAGGGTGGATAAGTGCAGGCTTGGCCAGGGATAGTCTGAGCACACCAGGCACCCCTGTGCTGTACCCCGCACAACCTGAACCAGGGATGCAGCCACAGCTCTGTGACAGTCCAGTTCCCATTCAGGGATGCTGTAATAGCTCATCTGCAAGTACTGCTATAGGTGACGTGGCTCATTGGGATCCCTCTGCACAGAGTAAAGCTGCATCTCCTGGCCCATGCAGCAGCAGGACAGCAGGGGCTGCACAGCTGGCAGGGGATGGTCCTGGGAACATCAAGCTATACACAAACTGCATTACCACAGGGCAGGGCTGGCCGGGAGCGGGGATATTTTGATAAGGTTTTGCCAGCAATGAGGGTTAGTAGGAGGACAATAAAGTCCTGTTCTTCAGCCTCCACAGGAAACTGCTAAACTTCCCAGATTTTAATTTTACAAGCAGCCCAGCCTCCCTGTTACCAACATGCCTTGTCCTCCTCAAGACCATCTTTCACTGCTCCTCTTCACCTACAGCAATGCACAGCCCTAGAGCAACAGGAGAAAGGCTATAATTAACAGAAATGCACCACACATGAAACAATCATCAGTCCACTACCAAGGATTACAATAACAATATTATTTCAAAGCATGCTTCTATATCCCAAGATTCAAAATGAAGACATTCATATACGTAACTGGAAAAAAAACAGTCATCATTCAAAGCCTATGTTCTAAACTACCATGATTCCACAGCCAGCAAATTATGCTGGGGACAATGCCAAGCCCTGCTGCCTGTGTTGCCTCAGATGTGATCTAAATCCATGGCAGCTCAGCCTCTTCACTGCTCAGCCCTGTTGGGACACTCACCAGTCTGCCTACTGCATTGTATCCTGCCTGAATGGGCTCCCAGCAAAGCACCAAGGGGCTCCCAGCAAAGACATGGCCCAGGAAACCCTTCCTTTCACTCCCCAGATATAAGGTTGTGGGGCTGATTGAACTAAAAAGTTAATTAACGACTGGTTGTCAGTGGTTGTGGAGTAAGTAGCTCTGAGAATCAAGCTTTTCTGAGAGGACCTCATGCTCGTTACCCAAAAAAGCAGAGGCAGCTGGCCCCAGAGAGCCCTGTGAACTCTGGCATTTGACTTTCTGGTCTTTTCCTTGCCCATGTTTATTGCCACTGTTTTCTAGATGGCATGTCCTGGAGCTGGCACAGCTTCACCTGGGTACCCCCATCAAGGCTGCCTCTTAGGAAAGACTTGGAGGCTGTGTTTATGTGTGCAAACGAGCTGCCACTGCAGCCCAGGAGCTTCCCTCTCCCCACACGTCCCAGGGGCTCCAAGGTGGATTCCTGTTTATTTCCTCAAGCAGCTCTATTCATAGCCTTCAAAAGCTGCCAAGCCGCATCTGTCAGGCCCGAGAGGACTGGAAAGTGCATCTTAGGTAAACACTAGGAGCAAGGTGGGACTGCCCAGAGTTAGCGGCATTTGCTGCGCTTCTGCCTTGGAAGCTTTATTCCATCTCCTGCAGGTCACAGGCATGTCTCCAACACAAGGTTTCGAGCAAAAGCGAAGTTGGGCTGAGACACCAGAGTGTAATTCGGGCACACAACATCCCTGCGTCCAGGATTAGTGCAGAACAGTCTCCTGCAGCAAGGGAGAAGTTCCTTTAGGAAAGACAACAAAAGCCTTTGGGTGTTGGAGGTATTGGACGGGGACCAAGCTCAGCCAGGCTGGATGTGCCCAGAGCACCTATGGGAGCTTCAGAGACCTGTCCCATCTGCTGGACTGCTGCTTTGGGCTCAGTTTGCTTTCAGGGAGGACAGATGGGCTTCTCCCAAGCCTGCAGCCCCCCATGTTTTCGAGTGAGTGAGATGATCACTGTAGAGGTCGTTAGAAAGAGTTTGGGGAGAGGTCCGCCCCATGGGGCATGGGAAGTGCCTTCCACTGCAGACTCCAAGCATGGCTGCGAGAGCCCATACACACCATGGAAAGAGTGAGCCAGCCCACAGCGAACATGTCCTGCCTCCCGGCTCCGCAGCTGAGCTGCTCCCTGGTCATGACTCACTGCAGAGCCATGCACAATTGAATTCTCCCCCTCTGCCCAGCAGACCTCTGGCTTACAGCTCAAAATCTGCAGTGACATCCACTTCTCTTTCTCTGTCTGCTTCTGACAGAGCCAGCACCCCGTTTGCCTGCATCGGTCCATTGCAGAGCACTGAGGCTCAGGCTCTCCTGGTCCAGGCATTGTGAGAGGCCTTGGAGGGTGTCAGTTTGCTCCATCTGGACCAGGCACCAATTCTACTGCCAAGTCCAAAGGGAGATTACCATCCCACTGGGACGAAGCCTGTGCCACTTGCAGGACAAAGACAGCCACCCTGGGGCAAGTTTCCAGGACAGTTTGGGTTCATCCTGCCCTGTGAAGATGATGCTTTCAGTGGCCAAGCCTCTAGAGATCACAGCCTTTCTGCCTCTGATCCATCTATGAAATGGAAAAAAACCCAGAAGCCCCCCTGCAGGACCTGCTGACACTCACAGAGAGCAGGAGAGCCAGGACATTGCTGGGATAAGCAGATTCCTGTCTGCTCTGTAGTCACTCATTTCACTCGCCTTTTCCTGTGCTGGATGCTGGGTTTCTACCCCAGGGTCCATTGTCTGTCCCCACGCTGCCCTGTGCCTGTGGGGAGCTCAGCCTCCAGCCACACACCCAGTGATGAAAACTCAGTAAATGGCATTCTCGCAGTGGTTCCAGGGCATCCTGTTTATTTATACACACTTTGGGTTCATTGTTTTGCAGCAGCATCCACCAGCGATTAATGCAGAAACATCCCCTCCAGAAGAACTCATTAAAGAATCCCTCCCAGAGCAGAGAGATGGAAAAGCTCCTTACACTGACGGATTTGTGAGCAGGAGACAGCAGGATTATTAATCCACACTTGTATCGCTTCCACCAAGCTGCTCGCTCACATCTCTCTCTCTTGCAGCAGAATTGTTCCCCTCTTGGAGAGAACTCGGGTTTTCTCAATGGTACCAACCCAGATCTGCCCAACTGAGCTTAAACTGGGATGAAAAAAAATGAATTTTCAGCTGGGGTTAGCTGGAGTTCAAACCTCAGCCCTGCAAACCTCCCAACTTTGCTGTAAACTGAGCTCAAGCCTTGAGGGGGTCTTGTCCCCTTTGCTGTTTCCATCGGCGTTTGTGTGGTCATTTGGGCTGGAAGCGGGTGCTGGAAGCCCTGGGGTCCATCAGCTGTGCCCAAACCACCTTGCTGCTGTGTGGTCGAAGAGCCCAAGCTGGGACCTGTGGGGCTGGCAGCACTGTGAGGGCTCCCAGGGCTGACGAGGTCCCTTGGGCCATCTCCTGCCCACCCAGTGCCCAGCATGGCATCAGATAACCTTCTAGCGTGTGTGAGGTCCAGTTTTCCTCCTGGCAGCCTGGCACCAAAATCTCCTCTTTGATGGTCCTGCTAAGCCTTACAAGTGTGGAGGGGACTTTTCAGGACTTCCTTCGCAAGCTCTCAGTCATTTCTGAAGATTCTTAAAGCTGCTGAGGTTAAAGAGTTAGCCCGTTGCTCCAGGCTCTTGTTTCCTTCTCCGTGCAATCCCCCTCCATCCCACGGCTGACAACTCATGGCTGGCAGTCTGCCCTTCACAAGATACAGGACCCAGCTGTCCCCACCATGTGCAAAGCGAATTAAGGCTCCTTTCCTGTCCAGGTTAACCCCAAGCAGGCAGGAGGACTGGGAGGACCCCTCACTCCCACCCTCCCAGGGCTCACTGCCACGAGCTCAGAGGCCATTTCCAGATGTGACTGCATCACTGCAGCAGGCTGCTTTTTGCTTTTGCTCAAAACCAGGGTTTAAGCCACCACGTATATAAAGAAATCCCTGTTATAATTATCTTCCTGGCACTGTCATTTGTCTGAGCCCTTAGAAGAGGGCTTAGCTTCAAGCTACAGTAAAGAGCACTAAGCAATTGCCACGTTGTCAGTTAGAAAATATGTGGTTTCTTTTCTCTTCTTTTTTTTCCCCCTCCCTAAAATTTTTTCCAGATGTTTTTTTTTTTTTTTTTTTTAGGAGAAGTACCAGCAGCTGTACAATCTCAATGCGAGCCGTGACTAATCCAGCGCAGAGAGCATTCAACAAGAGCATTCGACTTCTCAGGGTGTGAATCAAGCAAACGAAATGTTATCTTAGGGGACGTGTGACCTCTGGAGCCAAACTGGACCTACAAGTGACACTGAGCTGTGTGTGGGAGCTGTGGAAAGTTGGGGTGGGAGGTTAAGATGCTCCAGATGCCACAGGCTGTGTTAGAAGGACCCATGGGGTCTTAGATGCCATCACAATGCTGGCCTCCACATGGACCCAAGAGGGTTGTGTGGGGAATTTATGGATGTCTCTGTGAATAATATCAACATCCACATATCAGCACCCAGGGATGGCTTTTGAGAGGTGTGTAGCCAAGTAAAGAAATAGGTGAAGAAGCCTTTCTTCTCTTGTTCTTGGCTGCCAGCCTCCCAGGCTGCTTGATGACAGAGATCAACCATCTCACCGGGAAGTGAGGATGGTTTCTCACAGCCTCCTTCCTTATCTTCCCCTCCCCCCCTTTTCTTTTCTGTTTTGTTTATTTTCTGTTTCTTGCTGGCCATATGGATATTTAGTCTTACATCTGCTCCTCTCAGATGTTCCTCTCCTCTCACATCCTCTCAGAAGTGCTGCGAGGCCATACAGGGAGTGAGCTGATAAAGAATCACAAATCACAATCAACTAGGCGCCCTGCAGAGCAAGGAGCCAGCAGGTCGGGACAGGCCAGTTCCTATGTTGACATCTACATCCTCAGCAACATCAATGGGAAGAGCTAAACCCCCAGACTGGTGTCTCAGCCCCTCTCAATGATAGCGTGTGATCATGAGGAACGAACCCAAGTCCAGGCAGCCAAGACAAAACACGATATTGGTTTTGTTATGGTCTTGGGTGTCCTTCACCCAGCATCCGCAATCAGACTCCTGGTGCCCAGCTGACTTGTCCTCAGTCCCGCTGGCTACACAAGCCACCATTCTTCCAGCAGCCCCAAGAGAAAAACCTTGCACTGTGCTGGCCGGGGTAAGGGTTGGTGCCACAGGCAGATCACAAACTGCAAAGAGCTGGACTGTCTGCAGCATTCAGGAGAGCCCTGTATGTCATGGAGACACTCCCAACTTTCAGCAATTTGACAGCCTCTCTTTTCGGCTGCTGGTTTTACTTAATAATGCAGCACTATGGCCATGCTGGTGCATAAAGACATGCTGTCTGGTTCTGCCGGAGGAGCAGATGAACCTTAAAAACCTCTGTCATGGTGAGATGCAAGGAGAGAGGATCTGGGCTTTCACCCTGAGCATAGAGGGGAACAGATGGGAAAAGTCAATTCCAGACAGCAAAGCTGTCTGGGCAGCTGAGTTACGATCTTTAAGGACAAAATATAGTGATGTCTGAACAGACCATCAGCTTCAACTGTCCAGCAATTTCAACTGTGGGTTTTGCTCAGTCAGTCCAGATCTGCTGGACAATAACCGTGGCAGAGAGACCAGTCTGCTGAGGGTCACATCTCCCAGCCCAGCACTTCCCTGCTTACTTGGAGCATATTTCCAGACATGTCATAACTCTCCTCATTCTCTGGATCATTCTTTCCTCTCCATCCCAACAAGGCAGTCCCAGATGGCAGCAGTGTTAGGAGAGAGGATGGAGGGGTGAGGAATCTCCTGCCTCCCTCTGCAGCCCCCTGAGGATGGGAAACACCAGCTCAGGGACTGAACTACCCTTGTGAAATGACAGCATTTAACATTTTAATTGCAGTAGGCCAAAATTTGACATTTTAATTGCTAGGGGGTGTACAAATCAAGCAGAGAGATGGTGTTCTTCCCTGCTCCCCCATTGCTATTGGTCCGAGAAAGCCAGAGAACTGACAAACTCGTTGCAGCAGTGCAGGCAGCTGCTGTGACAACAACTCCGCTGGGAAGGTCGAGCTGGGGGCTGATCTATCCCTGCGAGAGACCCTCTGGATCTCCAGCCCCGCTTGATTTCTCTGGTCTATCCTCTGGACCCAGGCTGTGCCTCAGCCGGGTGGGACTGCCCACTGGGGAGAAAGGGAGAGGAAGAGACCGATTTGGAAAGATAGCGAGGAGGAGGAGGAGGAGAGGCAGCGGGAAACCCAGCCCACCCTTTGGCTTCCTCCTGCCTCCTTCTAAAACCTGCAGATTCCTCCAGCCCATCCGAGAGCCTGAAGTTTCCTCAGCCGTGCTGCCGGGACTGCGAGGTATGGCCCGAGACCTTCGCGTTTGCCTTTGCTGTGCTGTTCCTCCTGGCATGGGGGGGGACCCTGCTCGTGGGGGTCCCTGGCCCCGGAGCTGCTCTCTCGGTAATCGGTAATGCATCCCTTGGGGTCCCCCAGCATCCGCCTCCCCACCCCGAGGGATGCATTTCCAGACCTCTCTGACTTCTTCTCTTTCTCCTCTTTGCAGTATCTCGGCTCCTAAACTGACCCTGTCACTGTCTCTCACTGCCAGCTTACCAGATCTAACACTTGGGTGACATCTGACTGTAAACATTTAACCTGCTCTAATTTTTCTCTCTTCTCCCTTTTCCCCTCTGGGTTTTCAGTTGTGGGGCATTTCCTTAGCGAGATGCATAAGACCAGCATTTGGGCACATCAAACCAACCTGCAGAGCAGATCAGATCTAGTTACAAACCAATCCCAGTTAAACCCAGCCTGGGGTGCATTGGCAGGTGATGTTTTACTCACCAGAATATCTAGAGGAAGAACAAAAGAGCTGTCGACTTCATCTCAGCTTTTTTTTTTTTAGCACAGCCGCTCTTATTTCTCCTAAAAAAAAAAGACATTTGGCTTTTTGTTCCATGCAGACTTTGAAACCATTTCAAGTCCTGCTGCTCTGGTTTGCTTAACTCCAGCTGATCAACTGTTAGAGAGACGGAGGTTGCAGGAGAGGAGGAACAAAGCTCTTCTTTGTTTTTTTTTTTTTTTTTAATTTTTGTAAGTTTTAAGAACTTGGGCTCAGGCACAATTTTAGGTCCGTGCAGAAGAGCCGAGGTCTTGTTTCCTTTAAAGGCAGCCGCTGTCCTTCCCGTCCCGCTGAGTGCGGCCAGCCTAACTCTGGGCTTTGTGTCTCTCCACTCTGCTGCATCCAGCCAAGAAAAGGAAACTTCAGAGGACGGGGACTGAATTCCCACCCAAACCGAAAGGCGACAGTTTCAAGTTGGAGTGAAATCGGGAAGGTTGCCAGCGCTTCCAGCGCTCGGTTACTACCAACTTGAAACAGCCCAAAACCTCAGCAACCCTCCGACAGGACAAAAGTAAATCGCAGCCGTTTGTTAGGGTCGCTCAGGCGAGTTTTAAGTGGAAATAAAAGGCTGTCACGTCCTGCGCAGCAGTGAAAGCCAAGCTATTGTCTGCCACATAGGCAGGAGCAAGGATGAGGGCGGTGTTGGGAGGGGGGAGAGGAGAAATAAACTTTTCAAACTTTTTTTCAAGCCCCTCCTTCCACAACCCTCTGCTCTTCCATGACTCAGCCCCAGAGGAATGTCGGCTCCCATGGAAACTCTTTCTGGGTCCTCTGGGCGCAGGGATGTCGGGGCTGTTATCGCTGGAGCGGCTGTGGCAGGGCGAGCCGAGGGAATGCTTTGAAAATGGTTTGCATTTTTGCAGAATATTTATCTGACACTTTCTTCTCTGTCTCCTTTGTGGAGCTCTGTGAGATCAGCTTGCTGCATCCCTCGGGAGCCAGAGGGACCACTTGCACCTGGCACAGAAGTATCCAGGCTGCTTTTGGCACTGCCCCACATCCAGTTTAAACAAAAGAAAAAGTTCAGGAAGGACAGTAAAATGCTCTATCGCTTGCCCTTCCGACTGAGGTCTGCCAAGGGCTCATCTGGGAGCCACTGTTTGCAGCCCAGGTCTCATCCATGCACTTTTCTTGGTGTTCATTTAACTGTTTCCCAGCATGGATGCAATTTGCAGCCTAGACAAACTATGACAGCCTCAAGCCAGCACACCACTACAGTGGCATATGGATTCTTGCTCTTATATCGATAAGCTCTGTAAATTCTGGAGCATTTCTAAGTGCAATCACAGCTGCTCAACTCCCTGCAAGGGGAATGGGTTAACACAGCTTTGTGGTGTGGATGTGTCTTTAGTGACTCTGCATGGAAAGATGTGGTAGAAAATTTATTTCCCCCCTGTGTTTTCCTGAGAGTGTGTGCATGAGCTAAAGGGAATTTCCCTTCTATCTAAATCCATCTTGGCTTTCCAAGCCTGCACACTGTGCGAGGGGACTGCACAGGTGGCAGGGGCCAGGCTGGCTTGTCCCCTTCACTCTGCCCCTGCCCTGCTCCCCTGGGATCCAGCTGCACATTTGGGTGAGCCAGCACCCCCAGCAGCACAGTCCCGACAGGCAGGGACCTGTTCAGCAGGGAGCTTTACGGGGACTCTCACAAACAAATTGAATTTTAACCCCGGGAGTGGCTGGCTGAGGAAAGCCCAGAGGGGCTTGTTGCTTGCATACCCAGGTCAGGACCAGATGGCAGGGGCACAGCCCTCGCACTAGGATCTGTGGTGGCCACACTTGGCCCCCCATCTGCACCTTGGAAATGGTCACCCATGGTGGGGTTTGTAGGCAGAAGGTTTTTCTGGACTGTTCCTGCCTTTATGTTCAGTTTGAGGTGTTGGGACATGCCAGACCCTGCAGAGCCTTGGAGGAGCAGCCGGGCTGGGGTGCAGGTGGGGAGCCCAGACAGGGAGGGGGGTTTGCCCAGTGATTCCCCACTCCTGCTCTGGGCTGCTGGTGATGGGAGGTGGCAGCAGGGCCCCTCACCCCAGTTATCCCAGTGGCCTCAGGGAGGAGCTGTCAAAGTGGCCAGGCAGAAACTCCTCCCCACGCTAACGTGGCATCCCAAAGGGCTTATGCAACCCTGGCCAGGGCCAGCACCACATGGGCCACGCTCCACCATCCACGGAGCCTCCTCCAGAGCATGCACCCGCCGGGTCCTTGTCCTCCCCCAGCCCGCAAAGGTCCCCAGGCTGGGTGGGAGGGGACAAGAGGGACCAAACAGACCCCAGTGGCACAGGGTCTCCTCCATGCACCACTGTGGGGTATCTTCCTCAGCAGGAGAAACTTATGGAATGCTACAGGATAGGAGAAGGGAGGTGAAGAGCTTGCCAGAGTAGCTGGCTTCGAATTTATGGAGGTGCTGAGGGTCAGTCTCAGACCTCTCCACACCCCTTGGCTCTCTCATTAGGGACATGGTGACAAAATGCAATGAGCACCAGTGCTGTGGGACAGCTGGGGCCATGCTAGAGAGGAGAACCCTCCAGAGAGGTTTATGGGAGCCACAAGCCTGTGTTTAGACCAACTTAGGATGCAAGTGGAGTCAAGCATCAGCAAGGCAGTGCAGGCCGTGGGTCTGCAGGCTATGGGTGTCCATCATCAGCAGTCAGGAGGACAGGCCTGAGGACAGGCTGGCAGCTCTGGAGACTTCCCTTATTTTATATCCAGCATCCCTCTCTGTGCCCACCATGCACTGGGTTCCAGTGTGCCTTGCAAAGTGCTGGCTTCTGTTGATTCCTTTAGGATACAGAAGGCTGTAAGTCCCTGCTTGCTAAAAAGTCTTTCCCAGTCCTGTTTTCCTCTCTCCAAAATGACCCCCAGCTGCACCCCATCACTCTGTCCCTCTTGCTGCCCTCTGTCCTCCACAGTGCTCTGGCAGAGCAGTACCGGGCATTCCCAGTGCAGGGCCCCTCGCAGGGATCCCCCCAAGCCCCCCTGGCTGGGGGATGGATGCTGAGCTCATGGCATGGCCCAGCCGCCAGCTCCCAGGAGCATCTGCTCGGACAGCAGGACCATGGTAGGTCCACGGGGAGACTTGCACCAGGGCCCAGGCTCTTCTGCCAGAGCAGCTCTGTGTGCAAGGCTCCTGAGCTGTTATTTCAGGGCTTTTGGCCACCAGGCATTCAGGAAAGACCATCCCTTTGCAAAACAGACAGGGGCTCACAAGCACTGCAATGTCCTCTGTGCACAGGCTGTGCCTCCAGGAGGATGTTGTTTTTCAAATAAACTTGTTTTCCCATCCCCAGCACAAGCCGGCTCTGCAGAGCTCGTTTGCTCAGACTCTTTCATGCTCCTTCTTTCTCCAAACACAACACTGGCAGCTCTGACTGTCTGCTGGCTCCTAGCAAGCATGTAATTCCCTGACCCAGCTCACTGCATGCCCAGACTTTGAAATTCAGGATTTTTTTGGGCTTAGGGAAATGATCTGAGAGGGCTTTGGTCTGGGGTTCTTAATTCCATCTTCCACGTGTACATGCACTGCTCTCTGCTCCGGGCTGGCCACTGCTGTGTTTCTGCCCAGTGAGCATCACTGAACCTCAGAACATCTTCCAAAGCAAACAAGCCCCTTGGGAGAAGCCCAGGAGGAGCCTTTACAAGCCAGGGGACAGCAGCGAGGGAGGAGATGACCAGATGCACCAGTACTTTTCCATACCCTCCCCCCCTAAACCGCCCCTCCAGAAGCAAAGAACCAGTGATGTCTCCTGGCAAATGCAGGGAGAGCTCTCAGCAGCCTCCAGAGCAAATAAAGGCAAAGGGAAGGAAGGGACGGCTGTACCAAGTAGGAGAGGAGGGAGCTGCTCAGCTGCAGCCTCACCAGAGCAAACGGGCTCACCCCCCCACCCACAGCCCCTCTGCCCACAGATCCTCAATCCCACCACCCCAACCATCCCCGCCACCCTGTGCTCCCAGCCCTCCGATGTCCCTGGGAAGCTGCACTCCATGCCCCAACACCCATTTTGCACCGGCACCCAGCTGGGACTGGGTGAGGCTCTGAGACTGGAAGAAGAATTTCAGCCTCTGCATGGCCAGCCCTTGCTAAATTAGGAAGCACAGCATTGGCAGCATGGAGTTGGCAGAGTTTTATACCCAGAGAGATGCCATGCATGGGGAGGAAGGGAAAGGATGCACTGGCAAAGTAGATATCCATCCATGCTCACTGGGAGAGAATATGACACCTCATCCAACACTTTCTGTCCCAGCAAAGCCATCCCAGGGAGCTGGGGGGCTGCGATGCCCCGGCCGCGCAGGTGGAGAGGAGGAGGGTGAGCGGAAGGGAGGCAGCGGAAGCCTTGGCAGGGGGACAAGTCCCCTCGCTGTCAGGAGACAAACGTGGGGTGTTTCACTCTGCTGGCAGGCGGAAAGGAGCAGGCAGCCCTCGCTGTCAGGAGTGGGATGCCACCGGCATATTAAACAGACAGCTGAGCTCCTGTCTGCCCTCACAGAGGGGCTCAATCCTGCCAAACAGGAACAGGGAGGGGGGACAAGGACAGGGTGATTTCACCAGCTGCACTCTACTTCTGGCTCACATCATGGCCAGTGTCAGCTGGGCTGCTTGGCTCGTCCTACAGAGTCCCTGCAACAGCCCAGACCAGGAGGGTGCGAAGTGCTCATCCTCCTGGAGCTCGTCTCCTGCCAGGACACAACCCCAAAGCATCCTGGATTCCTCAAACCCAGTCTGGGGACCATCAGGTCTGAGCAGGAAAGGGAAAAATTGTATCAGACACCCCAACATTTAGGGATGTTGGAGATATGGGAGTGGTCCCTGATACCCCCCCGAGATGTCTGTCCATGTGGGAAGGAGTTTTCTAAAGAACTTAGTTCTCAAGAGCCCTGCCTCGCTGTCTCTCTGTTCTCTCTTTCCTTCCTCCACTTTCATTTTTCCTCTGGTTGACAAATACAATGGTGGAGTTTCATTGCCTGTACCTGGGGCTCATATCAGGGGCTTTTAACATGAAAAATGTTCTATTTGGTCCAAAAAAAACCTCATGTGAAAGGGAAACTGCCATTTTGACTGCAATTTTCCTAAAGGCATCCAGGAAAGCAACAGAAATCTAAACCCCTGCCTCCCCATTTTGCAAAATCAAAAGAATTTGTCTTGGAAACATGATTTGGCTTGAGGTTTTGGCTAGAAAAGCCAGCATATGGGGCTGTAATATTGAACAGATGAGGCAGGAAACCAAGAGAACGCCCTTTTCTAGGTGCTGGGCTGCCAGCCGTGAGCTCAGCCCAGAGCCGAGCGTGCACATGGCAGCTGCCTTCCTCATCCCTCCTTTTCCTCTCCTTTATTCAGGGTTTGCTGAAAGATGAGGGCCTGGATTTTTTTCCTTCTCTGCCTGGCAGGCAAAGCCCTGGCAGCTCCGGTAAGTACAGGAGACAACTGAGCCTCTCCCCTGTTGGGGTTGTCCGTCTGGTGTATCTGATGGGGAATTTCTTTTATAACAATAAATCCTCAAGAGATGGGAGGCAGTGGGGGGGAGAGGAAACCCAAGGGTGGCCCAGCTGCGTGCCTCGGTGGGTCACCTTCCCTTGGGACCATCTGCCTCATGGTCCTTTTTCCTTGCAGCAGGAGGCTCTGCCCGATGAGACGGAGGTCATCGAAGACCCCACCACAGAGGTAGGTGACTCTGCTTGTTCTTGTCACCTATCCCTAGCAGCACCCACTACCCTGGGAAGAGCATCTCCAAAGCTTGGGGGGGGGGCAGGGACAATGGGGGGTGCTCTGTCCCCAGAAATGTGTCACAGCTCTTTGTGCCCCCCCGCCTGAAACGCTGACCTCTCCTGTAGGAGCCCGTGGGGGCTAACCCTGTCCAGGTGGAGGTGGGAGAGTTCGAGGAACCCACAGAAGATGTAGAGGAGATTGTTGCAGAGAGTAAGTCACCCTTCCCCTGCCCTCTGGGAGGCAGGGACATCCTCCTTTCCCTGGGTGGGGGAGCTTTAGCCACCCCAAACGGTGGGAAGGGCTGTGGCACAAGGACAACGCCAAATACCAACCTATGTGCACACTTAAAAGCAAAAGAAGTACCTGGCCCCTTTGCAGCACTGGATTCTCTGTAAGCCCTTTTTTTACAACACAAAAGCCATTGCTTTGTGTGGCTACAGAAAGGAGCCCAGGATTAGCCCAAAGGCTAATGCAGACTCCTGGAAACCCTCACGCCTTCCCAGTGTAAGAGGCGATGCTTGGGGCTTCCCTCTGTGCTGGGATGCCCAGGGCAGTTCGTGGGAAGTGAGGATGAGGCAGGATCTGACTTGCTCCCTGCTCTCTCCCAGACCCCTGCCAGAACCACCACTGCAAGCACGGCAAGGTGTGCGAGGTGGATGACAACAACTCCCCCATGTGTGTGTGCCAGGACCCCTCCAGCTGCCCAGCCACCTCCGGCGTCTTCGAGAAGGTGAGGGCAGACGCTACTTTGATGGACCAGAGTGGGGAGGGACCTCACATGGGACATTACCAGAGATCGTGGGGGTGACAGTCAGAGGTGGGGTGGCAGATCACCCTCTGGCCTCAGCCAGCGGTGACCAAGGAGCTGTTTGTTCACCCCAGGGACCAAATGAAACATCTCATTTGGAGGCTCTCCTTGCTGACCCCCCAGCAAGGCTGGGCTTTGCTGCCCCTCACGCAGCATCTCCCCATCCTGTGCAGGTCTGCGGCACTGACAACAAGACCTACGACTCCTCCTGCCATTTCTTTGCCACCAAGTGCACCTTGGAGGGAACCAAGAAGGGACACAAGCTGCACCTGGACTACATTGGGCCTTGCAAATGTAAGTGGAGCCATTTCCTTAGCCAAGGGGACCCCTAACCTGATCACAGCCCTCTTGCCCATGGGCTGAGGAAGAGCAAAGGTCCAGGCAGATGCAGGACCGAGGTGGGAAGGTGCTGGGGCTATGTGTCCGGGGTCTGGGGCTGCATGCTCAGGCACTGTGCTGACCACCATGTATGGGTTCCAGTCATCCCTGCCTGCCTGGACACAGAGCTGACCGAGTTCCCCCTGCGCATGCGGGACTGGCTCAAGAACGTGCTGATCACCCTGTACGAGCGTGATGAGGACAACAACCTGCTGACCGAGAAACAGAAGCTCAAGGTGAGGGGTTGGGGAGGGAGCCTGGGAGCTCACCTCACCACCGGAGCCCAGCACTCATGGGGAGCCCATCCAGAATGACTGGTGGGCAGCCCACGTACAGCCCCTCCTGGGGTCCCTCCTTGCACCCCGTTCTGCTGCTGACAAGGTCTCCCTGGCCTCTCCTACAACAGGTGAAGAAGATCCATGAGAATGAGAAGCGCCTGGAGGCTGGTGACCACACTGTGGAGCTGCTAGCTCGTGACTTCGAGAAGAACTACAACATGTACATCTTCCCCGTGCACTGGCAGTTCGGGCAGCTGGACCAGCACCCCATTGATGGGTGAGTGCTGGAAGAGTGGGAGGGGGGCATCTGCCAGGACCCCTTCCTGCCCAAGGACAAGGGTGATTTGGTGGCAGAAGCTGTCAAGGCTGGAGATGTGACACAAGTGGATGACTGGTGGCAGAGGCACAGGCAAAGCCCTGTGGAGGGACAACCCCTGCACCCACCTGGCAGGGACTGGGGCAAACCAGGCTGGGGTAGAGGCAGTTTTCTTTTCTGCAGAACAAGGTGCCTCCTCCAGCCCCAGCTGCTCCCCTCTGCCTCGGGTGGAGTATCTGTCTTCTCAGATGTACAGTCCTATGATAGTTCCCTAAAATATCTTAGTCCAAAGGCCCTGGGACAACAGCTGAAGTAGCAGCTGCTGGCTTAGCTGTGAGCTGGAGATGGGTGCGAGAGCGATCACACACACAGACCCATGGGGTGGGGGGAAGCTAGCGAGGACCCCTAGCTCCTGGCTATTTCGTGACTAATACAGCCGCTTGCAAAAGCGGACACCAGTCCTTGACCTTCATGACACTCAGTGGTGGACACTGGGAGAGCAGCTCAAACCAGGTGGCGAGCTGGGGCCAGCATCTTGCCCTGCGCTGGCCCCCACACCCGGCAGAGCATCTCCCACCCATGGGAGGGTGGCTAGTGGTGGCGGGTGGCTAGTGTTGATCATGCGGTCACCTCGGCAGGTACCTGTCCCACACCGAGCTGGCCCCGCTCCGTGCCCCCCTCATCCCCATGGAGCACTGCACCACCCGCTTCTTTGAGGCTTGTGACCTGGACAACGACAAGTACATCGCCCTGGAGGAGTGGGCCAGCTGCTTCGGCATTAAGGAGCGTAAGTACTGAGCTGGGAGGGGATGGGACACTCAAAAGCACCCCCAGAGCCCCCACTCGGGATGCATTACAGCTGGTCCTGGGGAGGGAAAAGCAGGGGAGAGTGGGGAGGGGGGACCCTGGCAGCATCCACCTCCTAACCTCGTCTCTTTTCCTTCCACAGAGGACATAGACAAGGATCTTGTGATCTAAACCCCCAGCTTCCGTCTCTGCTGCCAACTTTGTCTGGTTTTAACCTTCCCACTTCCTTCGGTTTTTAAACCGCTTTTGTTTTGTTTTTTTCCCTGGGAACAAGGTGCTAATATAGATCTAAACATATGTAGTAACGGTGCTAAGAGAAATAACAGTCCTCGTTCATAGCCTAATCTATTACCACTAGATTACTCACTCCAGAGCTGTTTCCACATGCTCTTATCAGCCCTTTCTCTCTCCAACGTGTCTTTACCATTGACCGACCCTGTTCCTGTCCTAAATATCCGCTCTGTCTCAGTATCCGCTCTCCAATCGACTTCCCTTTAACTTCTTACTAACAGCACATTTTTGGGCACTCAGCGTAGATGAAAAGACCTCTCAGCGATTCACCGCCCCCGTTACAGACTGTCAGTGAGGGAAGGCAGAGCCAGAGGATATGGGAAGATTGGGCTTTTCGAGCAGAGCAGCTGCGGGTGACATTGCAGTCACCCAGCTTGTGGTGGATGGAGAAGGGTGAGAAAGACATAGAACGGCAGGATTTTGTTTTTCCCAGGTTTTTTTTTTTCCCATTCCCAGGGCTTGAATTTAACAATCATGGGGCGCAAAAAAAATAAAGGCTAATAAAAAAAACCAAATAGGAAAGAGCACAGAATTTAAAAGAAATAAAGTGAAACATATCCCATCCTGTAAAATCCCCTTGAAAAATAAAGGTTTGAAAGTGCTATGTGCTTTACCATTACTCAGTGATCGTACTGCTGGTGTTTTCTGTGCTGCAAATGGAGATGGGGTGCGGCCGCCTGTTCCCCCGGGGTGCACCTGGCTGACCTTGCTGTTGCGATTCTGCTGTAGCCGAGATAAAGCTCTGGGCTCTCCCCAAATCGCCATGTCCTTGAGCACTTCCCACCTCTGCCTTGGTTGTGCTTAAATTCCAGCCCTGCTCTCCCAGGGAAGCTGTGTCAGGCTTGGAAGGGACATTTCTGCTGAGAAAGACGCATGCTTGCCACACGCTCAAGGGAAAGGTTGTAATATTTTTTTCCTGTTGTGGATTTGGGGGTTTAAGGGATGGGTGGGAGGGAAGGGAGAAGGTATTTGGATTTTGCTTCATAGAGAGGGTCCTGACAGGAGCAAAAGGATGGTTAAGTCTCACAGGCTGAGAATTCTGGTTTTTACCTCTGAATGTTCCCTGTGCCTTATATTATTAAATTTCTGCCACAGTGTGAGCAACCTGATGAGTATCCATAATAAAAAAAATACTGATTTGAAACACTGACAATAAATGAGCTTGCAATGTTCCTCTGTTTCATCCCTTCCCGAAGAGGGGCACACACATTGCCAACCCCACGTGCCAGGGCATCACACAGGCACCCCAGCCTCAGGGAAAGGTCTGGTCCAAGGTAAGCTGAGGTGCTCCTGCCAGCAACAGCCCATCACTGCCCTGTAAATGGGCTCGTTGGGGGTTATTGGATGGGTAACGCATGGGCAGATGGAACTGGAGCAACGGAGGCAGAGAGGGTCACTGCAGACCCTTGCCTTCATGAGCAATAAAATCCCTGGGAAAGGCGAAAAGGCACAACAGTAGAAAAATAAACACCATCATTTGCACAGGCTAAAAATATCCTTATTGCAAGAGCTCTGGTTAAGCTCTGATGTCCCCCTCCTAACAGCCAGATGAAGATTTTTCTTGAACCCCAGGGCTCATTCCACCTTCTCCATCCTGCTTCTCAGTTACCTGGGGGGGGTTCTCTATGGAGACATGGTGAATGCCAGCCCATCTTGGGGGTCTATCACTGTGATTTGGGTAGCGAGGGGCACCATCACCCATGACCCCACCTGCGAGATCCAGCTGGCTGCAGTAGCTGTTGGCTGCCAAACCACTGCCAGGCCAGGAGAGCTGGCAAGAGCGGATTTGGGCATGGAGGAGGACAGGAAGACAGGCGGGAACCAGAGGAAAGCGGTGTCCTGTGCAAACCTGCTTTCCAGTTGCTCCCTCTCAGCCAGAAACTCCTGCTCCGCTCCTCCGCCAAGACGCAGCCGCATTCCTTCCAGCTCCAGCCCTCCCCGCAGCACTGCCAGACAGACACAGCGGCTTTGCTCCCGTGCAAGGGAAGGCTTTGCAGCCCTCCTCTCCTCCACCCTCACCTCTTGTGCAGGAATCAGCTCTAAATCACAGCAAACTTGGGAACGGCTCTGCCAGGAGAGCCAGTTATCCCAGTTTGGGAAGGCAAAGCAATCCATCTCCAAGGCCACGTCCCATCCCTGGGGACGATACTCACATCCTGCAGTCTGGCAGAGCCCAAAGGACCCAACTCAGCGCTATCACAAGTGCAGCTGTCCTGGCTTTGACCGAGCATCAAAGCAAGCTCGGGAGGTTGCAGCTGGGGCTCCCTTAACCCTTCAAAGGTCACAACCTGAAGTATCATGTTGCTGGAATTTCACTGCCTTGGGGCAAATGCCGTACATGGGGTTACATCAGGACTTGAGGAATAAGCTGGCCTTCTTTAAGCATTCAGACCTAGCCGGTCAGCACGGGTGGAACAGAACAGCCCTCTCCCTGTTACAGCCGAAATCAAGTCTTCCAGTGCCTGCACGGCAGAAAAAAACCTCGCCTGTACTTTCCAAGTGGAAATTCTCCCTGTGGTTAGTGCTGACTGAGGACTGTTTGCAAAGTTGAAAAAAAATAAATAAATAGAAAAATAACAGAGAGCTCTGGATCCAAAACCAGCCTGAAACAAGCACAATCTGACCTGAGCGCTACAGTGCATCTGCAGGCAGAGGTGGTTAATTTTGCTGTAGCAGCACCACAGAGCAGCTCACTGAGCGTTGTCCTGTCTGCATTCAGCAGAGAAGAGACTGGAAAAACAAAGATTCATGCAGAGATTAGTGCCTTTCTGACTGTTTTCCTGACCCTTGCTTTTATGAAAGAAGCTAACTTCATTCACATATGCTGCATTAAGGTTTGTGGCTTAAATTTTCAAAATGCAATGATGCAAAAAGGTGACAAGCCAGGATCACTGTGACTTCTCCAGTCACACGCTCACAACAGCCTGGGCTCCAAAGCTCAATATCTGCAAGGTCTAGCTGCACCCAGTGATGCTCCTGCTTTAGTTAACGGTTCCACTAGAAACTCCCTGGGTTAAACCTACCCTGAAGCATGTGTGAAGGCTGGTATTTCACACCTGCTCATGTCATTAGCTAAAATCAGTTCTACAAAGGAAGACTGAGTCGCACAGCCAAGGGCTTTGACACATAACACAGGTGGCCCTTGGTTGATGGAGTCCCTGTTTCCCCAGCAGTTTTTCAGTTACTGTTCCCAGCAGTTAAGTATCTCACAGCAGTTAAAGCACACCCAGATTTGCTGCGGATGGGGGAATCGCATCATGACCCACTGGGTCTGGCACAGGTTGGGTGCCACGGTGCTTGGCAGTGACAGTGCCAGGACCACCTCCATCCCTCTGCCTAGCTCCAGCTTATTGAGCAGCTCCTGAACTGCCCATATCCACTGTGCAGCCTTCTTCTGGTTTAAACCAGCCTACACATTTCGAAGATGGAAAACTCAGTAAAAACCAGCTCTACCTCCAGTGAAGAGAGAACGCCAGGGGAAAACATTTCAGGGGCTGCATCTCCCTGCAACCGGCCTGGAAAGCAGGAGGGAGGCAGACATCCCTCTGCCCCCTCCCAGGTTGTGAGAGGCACCTCCTCCTCCATCCTTCCCCAGCACCATCTCCATCCCCGGCGCAGCGGCGCGGAGCGGCCGGCGGGGGGAGCGGCAGGGCCGGGGATGGAGCCCGGCGCCGCGGGGGGGCTGTGCCGGAGCCCAGGGTGCTGCTCCCGGCCGGGGAGGGCGGGTTTGTAAATCGGGGTTACCCGGGCACAGGGCGGGAGGAGGGACCCGCTCCCGCGGACGCATCTCCCAGCCCGGGGCTTTGCGCTCCGCAGCGGAGCAGCTCGGCAGCAGGGAGATGCAGTCTCGCAAAACGCAGCCCTAGTCCCTTTCAGGGTTGTGTCCCCACCATGCTCGGCCATCCCATCGTGCCCGAGCCCTCCCAGCCTTTCTGGATCACAAGACTACTTTTTAGTCTAAAGGACACATGGCGTATATGATCCCAGGCTTTGCATTCTGCTGATCAGTTTGCCTGCCTCAATACCATTTCCTCTAACTTTTGAGCCTACTGGCTAGTTTGAACTCGATTTGATAGGGCATAAAACCACAAAAACATTGCATTGCTCCAGGTAGTACTAAGACAGACAGAGTGAGGGTACACACATACGGAAAAGTACATTGCTGCATAGTGATGCTGAAGTCCAACAGAAGCCAGGTTAGGTCTGCCTCCCAGATGCTCTGGTGCCAAGGTAATTGCACAGTAAGCAATTATGTGTCAGGGTCTATCCAGTTTCTGCACTGGCCATGGTGAAGTTACATTACTTTCTATTTCATGGTCTACCACACAAACCACGGTCATTTCCCAATTAAGCCCACTTATTGTTAGGCTCAGTATTGTGCTCCTAAGAATCACAGAAACTCCAGTTCTGTGATTCTTCAGAAATTACTCGCCCCAGGACACATTTTTATGTGCGTTCCCTACATTTTTCTTAATTTCATATTCCTTTTGATCACCACTTCTGTTGGACCTGAGGAGACTAGACAAGTCTCTTGTAATTTCTTGTCCAAACACCTCACTGATCACCTTTACTCCCTGGGTTTTGGAGACTTTGCTGTTGTCAGCTATAGGAGCTAAATTCCCTCTGCACAAAGCCAAGTCTGACCACAGCATGACGGCAGCCACCTGCAGCCTGCCCAGAGCAGCCACAGCACCATGCCCAGAGGGACAATCCCCAGTGGCTGGGGCTGTACCAAGCACCCTAGGACATTTCACAGCCAGGAGTGTGAAAGCAACACAGGACCACTCCTAGAATGAGCAGCCAGTGCTGACCAGCCACATGGTGTATTTCCCTCCCATGAAATGAGGGGTCTCCTGGAAACAGAAATCTCTTTCTCCCCAACACTACTGTCTGCAGAAGGGCTTTGGCTCAGGGGTGCCTGAGCTGGACACTGTCTGGAAGCTGGGTTAATATCTGGGGCAAATATCACCATATATGCTATGCTCCCTCTTCCTGAAGTGTCTGCTGTCGGATGCAGGGATGAGCCAAGACAGACCTTTGGTCTGACCCAGTCCAGCTGCTCTTCTGCACTAAATCATGCCCTGTCTGCTTGGGCTTGAGCAGCAGGATGCATCCTGCAGGATTCCTGTTTTTTCCTCTTGGTCTGTGTCACTAATGAAACCCTTACCTTATCTACCATCAGATTATCCCCATCACTTGGGAGCTAGCTCCAGGTTTTAGCTGTGGTGCAGCCTTTCAAGCCCTTCAAAGAGCCGTTCCCTATTCTGAGCACTGCCCACATGCAGTCTGTTTGGTGAGCCTTTATCCTGCTCCACAGGAATAATTTCCTTTTCCTTTGCAGCTTGCTCATCCAGGTTGGATGCTGAAGTATTTTACTTAACATGTCTTGTTTGCATCCTTCTCCCTAGCCTGGCAGCTGGCATCTGATAAACTACCTGTGGCAGGAAGAAACACGCTGTAATAATCAGAGGGGAAATCTGGAGGGCTCTGGTTCACTCCTCCTCAGAGGCAGATGCTCGTATCCCTTACACACAACCATAACACAGGGCCTGCACATACAGATGTTCTCAAGCCAGCACTGGCAAACTTCAACCCCCGGCCATGGAAGCTCACTTCCTCTGGAGATCCTGGCACACTGGACAGACTGGAAAGAACACGAAGATAATATTCTCCCTTCATACGCAAAGAACAAAAGAGAAGGAGAAGACCATACTCTTCTACTTGGCTGCCTCTCTACCTAAAATCTGGCAAGGATGAAGGTGCTCCACACACAGCTCACACCTGCAAACGCCTGCCCGTGCTGCTGCCCACACGGGCAAGCCCTTCGGGGAGGAGCACACCAGCAAGTGCCAAGCAGCCCCCGCAGCCCCCAGTGCTGCTGGGCTCAGCCAGCACTCCCACACCATGGTGCCCATCCCTTCTCCTGCTCCCTGCACCCCTCTCCAGACCCCCATCACCACCATGCAGCTGCAATGCAGTGGCAATGAACCCCTGGCAGATCAGCCCCTCCTCTGGATGGTTCATCTCCGCAAGGATGCTCAATCGTGGCTTGAAAAACCAAATGTTAGAGGAGGAGGAACTCTTCTAGAAAGGAGCTGTGATGGGAAGCTGGAGTACACGTTGCTGTGCCAGCAGTCACCCCCCTTCCACAGCCACGTCTAGGTGCAAGCGTGGACCTCTGGGCTCTGCTGATGGTTCCCCTTTTCCTCGGCGCTGGAGCTGTGCCTGGCTTCCCCTGCTTTTTGCCTCCAGCTGTACCTTTAACATGTGTGGGCAAACCCAGGCTCTTGAACGCAATTCGGTTCAAGGCAAAGGTGTCGAGGCACGTTCCGCTGGGGAGAGGAGGAATGGTTGAATAGCTGGGGAAAGGCCAGCCTTGGGCTGCCAAAGCTGGGAGAGGTCCGGATTCCCAACCCAGCCCCGGCTGAGGTGGCTTGTGAGTAGACCCAGGGATCAGCTCTGCCTGGCAGGCGCAGGGGCAGAGGGAATGAGGTGGGGATGAGGCAAGACCCTTGCTGCAAAAGGTTCTTTCCACAAGGGTGCCAAAGGATCCGCAAAAAGAATGAATGAACCTGCCTTGGCATCCCTGCAGTTGTTTCTTTGTAAATGTCTCTTTTCTTCCAGGTGGGAGAGCAAAGATCCTCCCCTTCTGTGCAGACAGAATGGAGACTGCNGCTTTTTGCCTCCAGCTGTACCTTTAACATGTGTGGGCAAACCCAGGCTCTTGAACGCAATTCGGTTCAAGGCAAAGGTGTCGAGGCACGTTCCGCTGGGGAGAGGAGGAATGGTTGAATAGCTGGGGAAAGGCCAGCCTTGGGCTGCCAAAGCTGGGAGAGGTCCGGATTCCCAACCCAGCCCCGGTTGAGGTGGCTTGTGAGCAGACCCAGGAGGAGCCAGCGAGGGATCAGCTCTGCCTGGCAGGCGCAGGGGCAGAGGGAATGAGGTGGGGATGAGGCAAGACCCTTGCTGCAAAAGGTTCTTTCCACAAGGGTGCCAAAGGATCCGCAAAAAGAATGAATGAACCTGCCTTGGCATCCCTGCAGTTGTTTCTTTGTAAATGTCTCTTTTCTTCCAGGTGGGAGAGCAAAGATCCTCCCCTTCTGTGCAGACAGAATGGAGACTGCATGGCAGAGCTGTGCTTAACACACACATGTGCACACACACAAAAACAGGGTTTCTTGTCTGACTGTTGTAGTTTTACCCTTAGCTGGCAGCAAAACTCAACACTGCTCACTCACTCTTCCCCCTCCCAGGGATGGGGGAAAGACTCCTGAGTTGAGATAAAAACAATTTAATAACTACAATAATATTGGAAATAATAATAATGATTGTAATAATAGTAATATATGCAAGTATAGAAATGAATGATACACAGTGGTACTGCTTACCACCCCATGACCGAGGCTCAGCCCTTTCCTGGCTAATGATTCCGGAGCAGGGAGAGTCCCGAAGCTGCAATCCCAGAACAGAGATAAGAGCCCAAGTGTCCGAGAGACCAAGATGACTCAGAGGGGGACAACCCAGAGGGAGACAACCCAGAGCAAGAGAGAGCACTTCCAGACAGATCCTCATCTATATACTGGGCATGATGTGCATGATATGGGATAGACCACTGGCCAATTTGGGTCTTAATCCTAAATTTAAGATCAAATCCTAGGCTAGTAACTGGGGCTGTGCTGGCACAGCAGAGAGGCTGAAAAGCCCTTGACTGTCTTGGCAACAACTATAAACTTCAGCATGTTATCAACCTTCTTAGCACAAATCCAACACACAGCCTCACACTAGCTACTACGAAGTTAACTGTCTCAGACACTGACAAGTTTCCTCTTCTCCTTCCTCATTCTGCTCCCTCTATTGCTTCTCCCTGGGCTCAGCTCATCCTTGCACAGCCCCTTCCACCCCACTTACTGTTACACCAGACTAAAGCAGATCCAGGTGGTTGCGACTCTTCCCAGCTCCACACCAGCCCCACGGCAACCCACAGGCACTCCCCCCACCAGCCCCACAGAAAACAGGAGCTGGGCTTGTTTACCTGAGCCACAACCCTGGGGGTGCCCCTGTACCTACTGTACTCATCTGTCCAAATCCTGCCACCCACCAAAGCCCATGCCCATTTCTGCACACCCTCTCTCGTCTCCCTCCCGTCCTGCTGAGCCGGCCCCAGGGGCTCAGGGAGGCAGCTGCCCCAAGACCACTCTCTGCATAGGGCTGGAGAGCTTCTTCAAGTGCACCGGGCTCGGTGGGGCTTGACACCCATCTCTCCTGCCCATTTCCCAACCTGTCTTCTCCAGAGCCCACAAGGCTTCCCAGGAAATGCTGGAAGGGATTTTCTGGCTCTCTCTCCTGGGGTTTCCGGGAGCAACCTCCCCCATATCTCCAGATCTAAATCACCAGGGATGTACCACAGCCAGCAGCCACCCCAGCTCTACTCCGTCTCTCTGGAGTGAAGTCAACCTTCCCTCAGAGCTAAACAGGAGGCTCTGCTTCCCACCTCTTTGGCAAGTCCGTTGCTCACCCACAGGCTAATATCAGCCTTCATTCTCCTGGCTCCATCAGCTTCTCCTTCCCCTCTCAGCCACAGGTGCTGGGAAGGAGAAGGCACTCATCTCTTGGGACTTTCTCCTACCACAAGCCTGCCTGTGACCTCTCTCTAGAGACCTGGAGAGGAGCAAGGAAAACTAAAGCACAATTTGAAGGGTCTCAGCTGCCCACCAGAGTCATTTATATGCAGGCACTCCAGCAATGGGATTAGCTGTGGAGTCAGAGCTCTCATCCAAGTACTTTTAGTTTGATGCTGAGTTGCCTCAGAATAGATGGGTTGATTTCTTACAGATTATTTGGGGGATCAGAAGTACCTGACAAAAAATTATTCTTTGCAGAAACCAGAATTAAGTCATGTGCTGCTTTGGAAATGATGAAATGACAATCACACAGGTGATCATTTGGAAAAACAAAAAAAGAAAAATTCAAAACCTCCCACTGAGTTTTACTCATTTCCAGTTTTGCTCATGTTGCTCATTTCCAGTGCCTCCCATTTCTCCTGACACTGGTGAAGACAAGCGTCATTCCAGCACAGGGAGACATTGATTGACCAAATTCTTCATCCTTTTATTTACTTCTTATCCACCCACAGGTGGCCAGGCTTCAATTCTCTGAAGAATCAGCCCCTTGGTGTTCTTGGAGCCTCATCTACAGTGATAACCAGCACAGATGCCCTCAGCAGGGTTGAACCGTTTGCAGGAGGGAGTGCTGATTTCTTGGTGGGAATCCAATGGATGATCTCATCATAGAAAGGAAGCCAGAAATCACCACTTCCACTGGGAAAATCACGATGTTCACTGTTGCCTGCACAGACAACCCCATGCTCTCTGCAGATGGTCTGTGGTGCCTCTCCACTCCTCAGTCCTACCAACACCTCCACCTCCACGTTCTTCAGCTTAGATTTCTTGGCAGGAATAGTCAGGACTGCTGTCACCACTGTGACAGAGCCACTGTACCACCAAACACCAACTGGACATCAGGCAAGCTGGCCAAAGAGTAGAAGGAAACTAGTCCAGTGTTGGAATAGCAAAAACAAACCCCAAAGAGGGCAGCACAAGCAAGAGGTTTGACTGACAAGGACTGGATTTGCATGTGTGATGTGGGAGATAGTGCTGGGTTAGAGGCAGATTGTGTATCTCTGCAACAGTCCCACCCCTGCATTGTCCCTTCTCCATTTCCCTCATGGTGGCAGGCAGCCTGGCCATCACTCACAGAGCCGGGTGCTGTTCTGCACCCCAGGTGCTGTCCCTGTCACCCCTTCTTTCCTTAGCTGGGGGACCATCAGTAAGACACCTGTTACCTGCTCAGGCAGTAGCACATCAATGAGACCATGATGAGGTACCACATCACTTGGGAAGCCAACTGTCCTCAGGATGTCCCTTCTCAGCCCTGATCTTCCCTGCACACCATGCACTGTTCTAATTTCTCACCTCAGTCCCATTCTGCCCCAAGATCATGCCTGTCTGCCAACAAGCTGTGTTTTCCAAAGAGGAGCTTTAACCACTGTTGAAGAAACTTAGGAGCCATCCCAGACTACATCACTCCAGAGCCACAGCTCTGCTTTAGACCAAGCCCTCAAACTTCTGCTTGCTGACGCAGCCTGCCAACCTCCTGGAAGCAGGGAGTGAGAGCACCCTGCCAGGGTCACAGAGAGGGTATAGAAGAGATGTGGTTTGTGCACGTCCATAAACACCCATTGCAATGATCCCACTGCCAGCGGGTCAGAGGCTCAGACTGGCTGGGTGGAGATCCCTCCCTGATCAGCCACCTGGGCGCACCCCACAGCAGGGATGCACTATGGTGGAGTGGAGCNAAGTCAGAGGCTCAGACTGGTTGGGAGGAGATCCTGGGCACACCCCACAGCAGGGATGCACTATGGTGGAGTGGAGCCCTTCCTGGCCCTTGCCCACCTGCCTCTCACACTTGTTCTTCCTCTTTGTCCTCTGAATCCTTGTGACCTCTTTCCCCCCCCTTCTCTCTGTCTCCATCCAGTCCTCCAGACCTCTAGCTCTTCCTTCCAGGCTCTGTCCCACATTCTCTGTTTTTCTTCTCTGTTCCAGTGCCTCTTGCCACAGCCACCCATTTCACACATCCACCTAATTATTTTTCACTCCATTTCTCTTGTCACTCACTGGCTCCATTTCCCTTTCCAGTTCCACCCCAAAACCCACCTCCACCCTCCTTCTGTCTGCTCTCAGCTGCACTCTCTGCCCACCTCCACCCACAGCTTCTGGGATCACTGCCTACCTCACAGGTGGCTGTCCAGGCCCAAGTTCATCCCTCCCATCTTCAAGCTCTCCAGGAAGGTGTGGAGCCATTAGGAGCTCTGACCCTTTGGAGAGGGATCAGCCTGCCCAAGACCCCCTCTGTGACTGTAAGAGCCAGCTGGAGGACCGAGGTACCCGAGATGGGTGCCTCCCTTCAGTGGGAGGAATTGGGGTCCACAGGCAACAGCTTTTTGTCTCCTGGGCTGGAAAACCCTGTGGGACCTCCTGCTCTCCCTGACGATCAGCCACTCTTCCTGAAGAGCCCAAGGTACCCTCTGCTGAACGTGGTGCAGCTTCTTCTCTTTGTTTGTATTCCAAACCTTTGCAATACCTTTGTTCCCTGCAGATTTCAAATTGCTGAAAGATTTATAAAACTGCAGTAAATCGCAAGTCAACACCCAAACAGGGCTTTAATTATTATCACAAAAGTACTAAGTGTACATCCAAAAAGAGAGGGGGACTGCTCATCTCTCCGTGGGTATAATTCTCTGTTGATGTGTTTGGGTACATCTCTTCCCCCCACCCCGCATATTTGTATACCAGTGCATGAATTTATCTTTGAAGGCTTTACAAGAATGTATAATCTCCCTCTTTTATGTGCTTCCATATCTTTTCTCATCTCGATTAGCAGGAGTCCTCCCCCTTAGTCATGTTCATACCATGCCATGAAAGGCATCATGCACATACATGGAGAAGAGCATAAACTGCTGTTTACTAACTCAAGATGTATTTCCACACAAATACATTCTGCATAAACTTCTGCTTTAGCACCTTACAAAGATGATTTGACGTACGTGCGTGCTCATGTATTTACTCCATGTACCTAAACACACTCAGTTCTGTATATGCACAACCTTGGTGTTGCTTTCTCCACCATTGGTGTCATACCCTTGCACCAGTACTGTTCCCCTACCAACCAGCAGAAGATGCTTGAGCCTCTGCAAGCTGGCTGCCCAGCAGAAGAGAAAGCAGTGATGTGAAGTCCTGGTGTATTTTCCAGGTCACTTTTTATTTACACCACCTACCCTAGGTTAACACATGATGCCCAACCAGCTTTGAAGGCAATCCCTTGATCCTGAAACCACCCAAACACCCATGTTCTTTCCTCTGGAATTAACTCTGCCTTCAGAATCGCCTCTCAAAGGCCCTGGCAGAGAGGAGACTTTCCCCCACCTTCAGTTCACTGTCTCCTGAGCCTCACACAGGTCCACATCTCCCTAAGAATAAAAGGCACCTTGCACACTCAGAAAGATCAACTCTTCCGTGCAGCCACCTGCAGCCACTTTGCCTTTACATTCCGATTACACAGCCCATACACACATAACTCCATGCAGAAAAAGGCTTTGGCCACCCACATTAAGAGTTTACAGGGTATTTGTCCCTCTGGTGCTCATGTGCCTGCTAAAAAACCCGTGTTCTCATTGCCTTGTGAATCCCTGTCTGTATGAGCAAGAGCAAGCTGTGTCCATGCTGTTGTTGTTTTGGTGTTCCCTACAACCTTTCTGTCCTCTGGTAAATCTGAAATACTTTGGAAATTATAAACCCCAGTGTAATATAGAGGGCCCTTTCAGTGCTGCTGGCAGTCAGATAAGAGGCTTTCTTCTCCCTGTCCTTAATGATCTCAGGCATTTAGAGGAAGGAGATAAATCAGAGATATCGGAGCTCGTGAGGATCCATGTATTCTCCTGTTCTGCCAGCAAACAAAGTGCAGAATAATTTCAAATCCTGTAGCCAAGAAGCAAATGTCCCCCTTGTGTGCTGGGTGACAGATGTCCTGCTTCCCAGGACTCACAACCAGATCTGCAGTGCATGCCCAGTACAGTCATCAAGCACCTGGACGGGGGTGTACCCCAGCAGGTAGTTTCTGTCCACCTTAAGCCCCTCAGACTTAGTGGTTTAAAGCAGCTCTGAATCAGAAATAAGTGGGGGTCTGACGGCTCTTTCCCCCACCTGAGGGTTCAGTGACAGCAGTGCCTCACGGGTCACAGTTTTCCACCTACCCCAGAGCTGCAAAGGCTGATCTCCAGATCCCAAGGGCACAGAGAAAACTTTACAAAACCAGGGTACTCAGCTCTCCCTCTTCCAGCTCTGGGCACCCCTGGGCTTGCCTGCACCCCATTCCAGGGAGCTTGCACAGGCACCCACACAGACACAGATTCCAGCTCCACCGTGCTTTCACATACAGCCCTTCCTGCCATGGAGGTGCCTTCACTCCTAATCCCTTTATAATTTCACCCATTAACACAACGTTCTGTTTCTGCAGAGGGAAATCCTTTCTGAGTGCTTAAGATATGCCCCATAATTTTCTATTAATTTGGGGATGCTGTATGTTGCTGAAACTGGTATTATGATGGACTGTGCTACGGACTGGCAGGGAGCACACAGTAGTGTCTGAAGTAGAATTTCCTCTATAACCAGTTTAGGGAATATTAAGAGGACAATAATAGCAATCCA
>VZTO01008543.1:51769-99444 GCA_013400615.1 Syrrhaptes paradoxus
GAGGAATTGGGGTCCACAGGCAACAGCTTTTTGTCTCCTGGGCTGGAAAACCCTGTGGGACCTCCTGCTCTCCCTGACGATCAGCCACTCTTCCTGAAGAGCCCAAGGTACCCTCTGCTGAACGTGGTGCAGCTTCTTCTCTTTGTTTGTATTCCAAACCTTTGCAATACCTTTGTTCCCTGCAGATTTCAAATTGCTGAAAGATTTATAAAACTGCAGTAAATCGCAAGTCAACACCCAAACAGGGCTTTAATTATTATCACAAAAGTACTAAGTGTACATCCAAAAAGAGAGGGGGACTGCTCATCTCTCCGTGGGTATAATTCTCTGTTGATGTGTTTGGGTACATCTCTTCCCCCCACCCCGCATATTTGTATACCAGTGCATGAATTTATCTTTGAAGGCTTTACAAGAATGTATAATCTCCCTCTTTTATGTGCTTCCATATCTTTTCTCATCTCGATTAGCAGGAGTCCTCCCCCTTAGTCATGTTCATACCATGCCATGAAAGGCATCATGCACATACATGGAGAAGAGCATAAACTGCTGTTTACTAACTCAAGATGTATTTCCACACAAATACATTCTGCATAAACTTCTGCTTTAGCACCTTACAAAGATGATTTGACGTACGTGCGTGCTCATGTATTTACTCCATGTACCTAAACACACTCAGTTCTGTATATGCACAACCTTGGTGTTGCTTTCTCCACCATTGGTGTCATACCCTTGCACCAGTACTGTTCCCCTGCCAACCAGCAGAAGATGCTTGAGCCTCTGCAAGCTGGCTGCCCAGCAGAAGAGAAAGCAGTGATGTGAAGTCCTGGTGTATTTTCCAGGTCACTTTTTATTTACACCACCTACCCTAGGTTAACACATGATGCCCAACCAGCTTTGAAGGCAATCCCTTGATCCTGAAACCACCCAAACACCCATGTTCTTTCCTCTGGAATTAACTCTGCCTTCAGAATCGCCTCTCAAAGGCCCTGGCAGAGAGGAGACTTTCCCCCAGCTTCAGTTCACTGTCTCCTGAGCCTCACACAGGTCCACATCTCCCTAAGAATAAAAGGTACCTTGCACACTCAGAAAGATCAACTCTTCTGTGCAGCCACCTGCTGCCACTTTGCCTTTACATTCTGATTACACAGCCCATACACACAGAACTCCACGCAGAAAAAGGCTTTGACCATCCACATTAAGAGTTTACAGGGTATTTGTCCCTCTGGTGCTCATGTGCCTGCTAAAAAACCCGTGTTCTCATTGCCTTGTGAATCCCTGTCTGTATGAGCAAGAGCAAGCTGTGTCCATGCTGTTGTTGTTTTGGTGTTCCCTACAACCTTTCTGTCCTCTGGTAAATCTGAAATACTTTGGAAATTATAAACCCCAGTGTAATATAGAGGGCCCTTTCAGTGCTGCTGGCAGTCAGATAAGAGGCTTTCTTCTCCCTGTCCTTAATGATCTCAGGCATTTAGAGGAAGGAGATAAATCAGAGATATCGGAGCTCGTGAGGATCCATGTATTCTCCTGTTCTGCCAGCAAACAAAGTGCAGAATAATTTCAAATCCTGTAGCCAAGAAGCAAATGTCCCCCTTGTGTGCTGGGTGACAGATGTCCTGCTTCCCAGGACTCACAACCAGATCTGCAGTGCATGCCCAGTACAGTCATCAAGCACCGGGACGGGGGTGTACCCCAGCAGGTAGTTTCTGTCCACCTTAAGCCCCTCAGAATTAGTGGTTTAAAGCAGCTCTGAATCAGAAATAAGTGGGGGTCTGACGGCTCTTTCCCCCACCTGAGGGTTCAGTGACAGCAGTGCCTCACGGGTCACAGTTTTCCACCTACCCCAGAGCTGCAAAGGCTGATCTCCAGATCCCAAGGGCACAGAGAAAACTTTACAAAACCAGGGTACTCAGCTCTCCCTCTTCCAGCTCTGGGCACCCCTGGGCTTGCCTGCACCCCATTCCAGGGAGCTTGCACAGGCACCCACACAGACACAGATTCCAGCTCCACCGTGCTTTCACATACAGCCCTTCCTGCCATGGAGGTGCCTTCACTCCTAATCCCTTTATAATTTCACCCATTAACACAACGTTCTGTTTCTGCAGAGGGAAATCCTTTCTGAGTGCTTAAGATATGCCCCATAATTTTCTATTCATTTGGGGATGCTGCATGTTGCTGAAACTGGTATTATGATGGACTGTGCTACGGACTGGCAGGGAGCACACAGTAGTGTCTGAAGTAGAATTTCCTCTATAACCAGCTTAGGGAATATTAGGAGGACAATAATAGCAATCCAGGCCTGTTTAAGGATCAGATGATGCTGATCCACATCTGAACACCTTGTGTTACCAGACTACCCAGCAGCAGCAGAGGCAAAGTGCATCGACAGGACGGGGTGTGTTCCCAGCAGCAGCCAATCTGGGCTCCTTGTGCCCTGGGGCTGTACTCATGAGGTTCTCCAGACTTAAAACTAGTTGAAAAACTTGGCCCCAAGCTTATCTGAGAGCAGTCCTATGTCTGCTGATGGGACAGCCACAGCTCCTGTGCCCTTGCACAATTCCCACTGATGCTAAACAAGGGACAAGGGGTGGCTGAGGGACAAAGGACAGGCACCTCCATGAGCAGTGTCACACAACCAGGCACACCCTCCCCTTCTGCCTGGGACAGCAGTGCAAGAGAGACAGGGTGCAGGATCTGTCCCCTGCGCCTAGAACAAGACACGACGTTAAGGAGCACTGTGTGCCCTGCGTTGTGCTCCCACAGCATTGCTCAAGTGGGACTGAGCAGAGCCGCAGCCGAGGCACTGGGACACCTGAAGAATTACCCCTCCCTGGTTGTGCAACGTCTGTGCAATTTGTATAACAGCAAACTATTGCCCAATATTTAGACTTCTCATAGTCATCCTATGCGCACATACAGCAAACCGTGTCAGTATTGGCCAAGAGGTATTAGAAGATCTCAACCATCCACCTGCCTGCCTACATGGCTGCAAAGCCTGTGCTGAAGCTAACCAGGAGGCTGCGTTTCCCACCATCAGTCAAGGAACTGGTTATTTCTCCATTCCTCTTCCCCTGCTGCTTATAATTCCTCATTTCAAGTTCTTTAACCCTGTGATTTAATACACAGTATGTTCAAACAGTTTGCCAGCAGCACAGACACACGTCCAATAAAGACAGCATTTACCTCCTTACCAACGACAAGTTCAGACACTGGTGGTGGGGAACAACCTCATGCTCTGAGGATGCACATGACCCTCGCAGGATACCCGATTTATCATGAGAACAAACTTCAACTTTTGTCCTCCTTTCCTTTCCATGTTAACATGTCACCAGAATTATTTACTTTGCATTAAAATAAACTATCGGCAAGAAAATGCAACTGAAAGGCAATGCTCTGCAGGTACCAGGGAAAACTCCTCAGAAGGCAGAATGACCCCCGTGGTCAGCTCAGCCACCTGAAGCACAGACACCCCCTCCAGAGCCCTGGTCTATAGCACTTAGGTTGATTCCCTGTTAAAAGCCACCAAATACCTGCTGACCTCTCCTCAGTCTCAGCAGCAAACCTCTACCCTCAGCCCAGCTGGGGCAGTGATGGGACACAACATCCATTTTTTTAGTGCAGCACCGGACCCCATGGAACCAGACCCTCCCTACACAATCATGGACAGGAGAGTCCCACCAGAGCCTGGAGGAGGTGGGTGGGTGAGAATGATAACTTACGCCAGCACGCAGGCCTAGGCTTAAAACCTCAGCCTAGAGTGCAGACCCCAGGCAGGTGATGCCTCTGCTGTCCCAGTGCCCTCTGCAGAGCCCGTTTGCTGGCACCCATCCGCACACAGGTCAGCCAGGCACAAACCCTCGTACTCATGCACTGAGCGGTGTGATGCAGGCTACACAGCTGAGCTTTCTTCGGGCAAGTCGTTAGATGTCTGGGAAATAAAACACAGTAAGAGCTTCGCCCTGGGTGGCACCCACAGGAGATAATTGCTGCTGGATAATCGCCGGGGGCTAAGGAGAAGTTTCTACAGCAGTGCAGGGGAGCTGCTCCCCAGGTACCCCTGGCTCCTTTACATCTACATCATCCCCTTCTAAACTGCACCAGGGGAAACTCAGAGACATTGTGTGATCATTGCAATAGCATCCAGCAGCCTCAGAGCACGGTCAGGCGAGATGGGTTAAATTGGGAGCCCATCGCCTGAAGGATCAGGCCCCCCTGTACAACCCTGCTCCCCCCTTGTCTGGTGGCTCCTGCTTTTTCCCCGCTTCCCCCAGACGAGTCTCAGTTTGTCCTGAGGTTTGCTTGCTCACCGTGTTTATAAGAGTGATTATTTTGGATGTGGTAACGGCAGAACTGCAGCAACATGCCTCCCGCCCGCCCGCCCCCCGTCCTCCCTCAGCAGCGCGGGGCACAACACCCTGCCACAGCCTGGACATTTTGGGTCCTGGGAAAGGCCAAGCTCCTTGCAACTCTGTCCCTCGCATCCTCCCTTAATCCCAGGTCCTGTCAGCAGACCGCAGCCCCCATCCTGTCCAGCACCAGGACATGCCCACAGAAAGCCTCCCTGCAGGCTGCGGGCTCCCATCGCCCTCGCTGCGGTAGCAGGGGTTGAACTGGCTCAAGGGCATTTCGGGGTTTCACCTGGTTTATTCCATGCCTCCTATGGGCCTGTTCCACACAGGTCTAATAAATCATGAATAAGATCTTCTCAGAATAATATTAATGTCCATGTTTATAGTCAGCAGCTTGCAGGAAATTCCCTACCCACACCTACCTGGATCAGACTTATCATTTAACATTCAGGGCAGTGATTTTATTGGGACACTTGAATCCTGGTCCAGAAGTACACAAGTTGAGGGTCCCTTGCCCCAGAGATGGGTATCTGAGGTTCATCCCCTGCGGTTATTGATCATGTGCATCACCACAGCACCTGTCAGCCCTCATCCTGGCATGCCTCAGCACCAGCTGCATCCATGTGCACGCATCTGCCAGCGGTAACAGCACAAAGAAGTCACCATCCTTCAGGCACCACAACCTGGGAAGAGGTTGGGAGCCTTCTTCCCAAGGCCAGGAGGCAACAGCCCATTGCTGGGTATCAAAAAAGGGATGCTTGGCCAGGTGGGATAAACCACAGTGCATCTTGAAAGCAAAGGCAATGAGCTGAGTCTGGTGTGACACAGGGTGGGGACAGACAGGCAAGAGCATCAACACTGTCCTTAAGAGACCTGTTTCCAGATCAGACACAGCTTTGTTATCATCTGGGTCACTCCTCAGGCTGACTAATGGAGCCAACAGCGAGGCCCAGCGATCCTGGCCGATATTCCCATTGGACAACACAAGCCAGACCCACAGCCACGCACGGAGCCCAGGACGCACACTGGAGCACAGCCCCAGGTGGGGCAGCCCACAGGCAGGGGGACTGCGGTCCTGGGTCCGTGCGTTGGACCTGCCCATTCTCCAAGTGCTCCTGAGGCAGAAGGACATTTGATTACTGGCCATAAGGCTGCTCTGACCTGATAGGGACATATTTTTTTACAAATCCCATCCAAATGGCCAAACTCATCCATCATATCAGCTTTTTGGGGAGCCCAAAGCAGCTCACCCTCAGTTCCCCACTCCCCTCTGCCAGGACCCTGTGGTGCAAAAACAATTTTGGTCCAAGTGAGTAATGCTCGCCATGCTACAGAGTGTACTAAAACAGACAAGTCAAAGGGGAAGACTCACCAAGTGGCTTTCTTTTAAAACTGATGTCATTGCCACAACTTGTATTCATTCTGGTAGTTCTTAAATTAGATGTCCTTAACTGCTCTGGGCCAGTGTACAGCAAATACAGGCCATGGCAAATTAAATAATACAGCAGAAAGAACACAATGACACCTCACTCATTCCACTTGCAATGTCAGAGGTGACAGCCAAGCAGGCAGGATGGACCCATACCAGCTCCCCTGCTTGGAAAAATCCCCAGCCTCCAGCTCCGGAGAGCAGCTGTGGGAATCAGCAGAGAGATCAGCCCAGCAGCAGCTCAACACATGACAAAGCGGACATCCTTTCCGCAGTGGCCATGTCCCAGCTTGCCTGAAGCATCAGCAGAGAACAAGGCACCGGGCTGGAGACAAGCTGCAGCCCATGCAGCCAGAGCAGGGCAGGCACCGGCTGCTCTCTGCTCCAGGAGGACGGATGCTGAGGTGTCCTCAAGCCTATACAAGAGCAAACAGATGCTACATCTCCACTTGACTCTTCTTCCTCTGCAGCCCAAAACCCCGAGCGTTGTGTTACAAAGCAGCCTTGGTCCCAAGAGCAGCAGGAAGGTTTCTCTGCCAGTGAATTCCCAGCTGCGTTCCCCTTCTCCTCTCCTCCTGTTCCCCTTCCTGCTCGCGGCAGGCAGGGCTGGGTGAGCCACTCCTGGCTGATTCACTCCCCACCGGGCAGAAATGCTTTCTTGGATACACACAGCTGGGCACAGGGAAGAGGTGCAAGGCCTCTGATCCGAGCTGAATCACTGCACCCCGGATGAGCTCCTGCATGCAGGGACACGACTCCCACAGAGGTCGCAGCAAGGCGAGTATTGCAACAGCACAATGCGTGACTCACGACAGAGAAAAATGCAATTTGGGGCAGGAATTGGGAACACAAGGAGGAGAGCAACCCGCCAGGGCACAAACTGAGGTTGTAAGTCACGGAAACACACCAGAGAGGAAAGCAAACTTGTTCAGAGTGGTGAGAAAGCACAGGGAATGACATGGGGTCAGCAAGCCTGTCCTGGGACCAAGGGGCACCTTGTTACACTGACGAGGATGGTGCATCCCAGTTCTGTCTGAGCTCAAGTGGAAAAGATCCCCGTGTAACCACAGTGCTGGGAGCTCTTTCTTCTCTTTCAGGACAGGATCTACCCTCAGAAGTCCCCACATGAACAGGATGGCCACCTAAGATTTAGGCTGGATCATGCCAGGGTGCATTTTGCTGAACCCTGCCATGGAGCCAGGCGCTAGCAGAGATGCACCAACACCAGACAGCAACAAACCAACCCATGGCACGTTCTCCCTCTCCTTCCCTCCCTGGTCCCTGGGGCAGCAAGGGCAAGACATGCACCCATGCCCCAGCAGTGAACCAGTGTTTCCAGAGCACAGATGTCTCCATGGGCACTGCTTTGGGGAGTTCCAGTTGCCTGCCCTGCAGCATAACTGACTTTTCCCTACACCCATCTTTTCTTGCTTGTCCCCGAAGGAAAGACAGCCTTGATCAGCATTTCCATTTTGTGTTGCAACAAGATACAAAGTCCCTGAAGTCAACTGTCCCAATAGCTTTGCCACAGGCAGCAGAAAAAATGAGCAGAGGTTCCTGGTAAAGTGACAAGACTTTCCTAATCCCTGCTAGGAAACACACATCCCTAGTCTGGGGCACAGCCTGGTCCTATCTCCAGCCAGCTGCAGCTGAGGGGAAGGTGTCGGCTGGGAGCATCAATGTTGAGATGACAACAATCATGATGGAGAGCTGGCAGGGCATCCTCCCACACCCCTCCAAGCCAGCTGGATATCTTCCCGGGGACTGCAGAGGAAGGAAAACAGGGTGCCCATGAATCATTCACACCCAGGCAGGCAGCAGGGGCTCCCCTGTCTCCCTCTAGTGACTGCAGCCCTTCGAAGACTGCAGGTTAATTAGGCTGGATCATTAGCTCAAGTTGCAGCTCCTCTGGTTCATGGGGCCCTAGGACTTACTCTCCCAGAGGGCAGAGCCCATAGTATTCATGGAGCACTTGAGCAGGAGTGTCCCCAAAGCGGCGAGAGTGCTCATGTGTATGACACCAGCATGTCAGATGTACAGAGACAGAACCCTATTGTGCAAGGTGCTGTACAAAACTGAGAACAAACAAAAAATATTATCTATCTATATAAATAAACCAGGAACAATTCCACTGGGAATTTCTTAAAAAAAAAAAAAATCATCCCCCTTTGGGATGCAAAGCAGCTAGGCCTGGAGAGCAGCTAAGCATCGTTATTAAATAAATTAATTAGCTCAGCAGAGCCCGCCAGGTACTGAACACTTTCCACTTCCAAGCAGGTAAATGAGTCCGTGGGAACAGAGGCTGCTCCACACCAGGCAGCGCAAGCTGTATTTTCATGGTAATGCAATTTCTGCAGCTCTGTCCCTGGAAGCAGCACACTGGGGTGCTGCGTGTCCCCAGGAGGGGCCAAAGAGCCCCCCGATGCCAGGGTCCACAGTCACCTCCCTGTGAACCCTGCTGCAGGAGAAGGGGTTGGTGGCACAGGGATGTCTGTCCTCCGCACAGCCCAGGGCTTTTTCCTGCCCCAGGGAGCAGCACTGGGAGCAGCAGGTCTGGAGCTGGCACTGCGGTCAGAGAGAACCGCGAGCAGGGCTGGGAGGGCGAGATGTGCAGGGCTGAGCATCGCCTTGGAGAGCACAGCCCTGGGCTTGGCATTGCCAACCGGCGGGCAGGGTGCCTTTTATCCCCTCCCCAGTCCTATCTCACTGCCTTTAAACACCAACTTTCATCACCCTGGGGTCTGGAAGGAGCAGGGTGAGTAAATTCTCCTCTCCTGTCCCAGCTGCAGCCATCAGCCCCTGGCAGCACTCAGGGCAGGCGACAGGGCAGCGCTGCTCTCCCTGCCAGTGCTGTAGTTGGGAGCTCGGCTCTGATGCCCGATTAAGAGGGGGTGACCTGGTGCCAGGCTGTGGGTCAGAGCTTGCTGAGAAGAGGCAAAGGAAGTGGAGAACAGGAGCTGTGGAGGGAAGGCAGAAGGCAAGATGAGACTCCCCTTCCCTCCATCCTCTCTGCAGGGCAGGTCCAGCTGCGATGGCCCTTCCTGCATCTCCCCCTCCAGATGTTGTGCAGCAAAAGGTGACCAAGTCCCTGCCCTCCTGCAGCAGCTTTGCTAGAACTCTGAGAATTTCAAAGAGGCTATGGAAAACCCACTGAACACCACCAGCACTGCACCAGCCTCCATTCCCAAAGTGAGCGTTCACCAGGGAAGCAGGGAGGTAGATCTCTGTTGTAAGAGGAAGTTCACAATTACAGCACAAGTCGTTACTGGAAAATAAAATTCCCTGGCATGTTGCAAATAAAATCTGAATTCCCCAGTCTGGGGTACAAGATAGCCCACAGCATTCATTCCAGGACCCATTTGAAAGAGAAAATGAGACGATATTTACGATGGCGGAGAGAGATAAATGTTGGTAGGGGAAAAACTCCAGGAGGGCATTTCAAACAATGAATATTACATCCAAAACAGCACAAGATTCACTTGCAAAAAGAAGTCCCCAGTGAACATGCATTGCTGACAACTCCCGAAATTAAATCTCTGCACGCACACACACCCCCCTCCCTGTAATCTGAGCAGCACTATTGCAAACAGCTCCAGAGAGCACAATCATGCTGCCTCTTCCTCAACTCGGAGGAAACAAGGTTATTCAGACCCTGAACATTTTTGAATAGCCCTGATTTTCCACCTGCAGGTGAGGACAGCTGTTCTGCAGACAATAGCTACGCCCAGGGCACAGGGCTGTTTGCAACCAGCTGCTGCACCACGCCAAAATCAGGGTCTCTGCCTTGTTTCCAACTCTGGGGTAGCACAACTGTCCCACAAACAAGTAGTCCATCTTCTTTCCACCCAGCAAGGGATGGCCATTGAGGGTGACTCATTTTTGCACCCCAATCCCCACCCTCATAATCCTTCAGCATTCCCCACAGGGGCTGTGCTAAGAGCAGAGCATGACCCACCCCTGCCAAGCACCCCTGCCTGCCCGCACAGATGTGCCTGCCCATACAGATGTTCCTGCCCATACAGATGCTCCTGCCCATACAAACACATCACCTGCCCTTTCCTCCCAGCTTCCCCTGGAGTCACAACAACCCACAGGAGCTCCCCAATTGGCTCCAGAAGCATCTCACGTCACCCCCCAGTTTAATGATCCACAGATTTACCCCGGCTTGGGGAGGATTAGGCAGAGCTGCTGTCAGGCTGAGCTGCCCAGGGAGGACCAATTATTCCTGCAAGGAGCCAAGGCTCTGAAAAGGGACATTGTTTCAAGGACGATTCATTGTTTCCCCTCACACACATGCACAAGCCTGTACCTTCAATCTGGCTTTTTTGCAAGACACCTGCTACCACCTGCAGTCAGCGATAAGATCAGAGAGGGACAATCCAGGAAAGAAGGGGGTGAAAGCCAGTTGGCTGAACCCAGGATGCTCTGCAGAGGGGCTGAGCCCTGCCAAGCTGTTCAGCCTTGCCTGTGCCCAGCCAGCTGCTCCAGGTGTTACACATCGATTTGAGGGTACCCCAGAGCAGCAGATGCTCTGTCCCCCTTTCAGCCCAAGCCCTGGCTCCCAAACAGCCCCTGCTATAGCTCAGGAGCCACGTGCATGCCGTCATCGCTGGAGGGAACAGGTTGCAATACCTCATTCTCCCTCCTCAGCCCATCTGGCAGCTGGGAAGAGGCAGTGCTGAAATGGTGACCTCAGGCTCTGCAGGAGCTCAGTTTGGGAAGGTGATGCTCTCTGGGCAGCACAGGAAACCCACCCCAAGGACTGCCACGCTGTCCTGACCTCATGCACAGGCTCCCTTCCTGCAACCGAGCCCTTTACTGAGCCACAAGGAGCAGGACAGAAGGCAACCTCCACCTCTTTTCAGCAAATAAACTACTCGGGGGTGAGAGCTGATTTCAGGGGCCCCACAACAGCATCCCAAGTGCCTCACCCCCAGACACAGTCCCTCAGGGCTGTTCCACCACCAGCCTTCCCCAGGACAAGGCAATAGCCTAGGGCTGGTTTCACACACACAATCCGGCTGCAGAGCTCCATTCTTATTTCTTTTTGCCCTGTGAGATGCCCCACACCCCTTGCTCACAGCAGCACTTTCCTCCACTCCTCAGGACAGCTAGTCCCACCCAAGTGGACTCACCCTCATCCTTCTGCTCCAAAGCCACTGCTCCAGCCTGGCTTCCAGCACACCAAAACACTCACAGAGAAGTGATGGGCAATCCCCTCTCCTGCCCTTAACCTGCTGCCAGCTGCTCCCCTCCCCTTTAAAGAGGAGGAAACCCCCCCCACCTGCACCAGCCACCAGCAGCATTTCCCTTAACCCTTTCTCTGCCAGTACAGTCCCTGCCCAGGGGTGATGCAGGCAGACCCCCACCAGCACTGCATGCATTACCCTGACCTCTGAACTCTGGAAACTCAAATAAAAATGGGCCTAAGAGATAAACCAGCCTCCTAGGTTTACTTTTAAAGCTCAATGCAAATGAATACAGAGGACATTCTGCAAAAATCAACATTGCCTCCTGCTGCAGCATTCTAGCTCTGTTATTTAAAAAAAAAAAAAAAGAAAACCCTGTTTTGGCTTGGTACTGGCTACTGTCAATGGGTCAGAAGCATCTGTCAAATGTGCAGCCAAGTGAAGAGATGTGAGAGTGTCTTGAGGTCTCAGCAAAGCCTCCTGCAAAGGACTCAGTCCTGTCAAAGTGCTGGGGAGGTTTTGCATCTGTTGAGCAAGGAAGAGTGCCTGGGACTGTGCTGCTGATACCCATCGGTCCCAGTGGTGGAGGTTGCTCAAGCTCCTGGGCACCAGGGTTCATTCACTCTGCTGGGAACTGAGCAGGAGAGCCAGGTGGAGGAGTCACGTTTGCGTCCTGTGCTCCCCCCATGTTTTTAGTGGATGGTTTGGAGCAGGATGCCAGAACCACCCATCATATTTCACTTTTTTTGCTTTAGTCTTTGCTATAATCCTTTAATGAATTAAGTGGAGCAATTAAGCAGGATTTTTATGTTTTTTTAAAGTGAACACGCATGAAAATGGAGATGGGTATTTTTGCCATTCAGACACTTAATATGATAATTAATGCAAAGCCCCTCAGCTTTAGGGATTCTCCACACCTCTCACCCAGCCCTCTTTCTGTTTATCTTTCTGGCAGCCTGCCTCTCATATTTATTCCAATGAAGGTCGACCCTTCCTCTTGCTCACGCTATGCCTGAACTGCGCGAGACAGGGGGAGGAGGGAAGGGTGGAGACTCAAAGCTGCTTCAGAGCAAAAGCCCCAACCCAGCATCAACAGTGAAGAACCCTGCCATAGCAGAAAAGGGAGAAACCTCCTTTCTGGGGAATTCAGAGGGTACCATGACCTCAGGGCAGAATCAGCATCTTGAGCAAAGCCTTCATCTCAAGTGGTTGCATTGGCTCCTTCTGCCC
The DNA here is from genome assembly GCA_013400615.1 of Syrrhaptes paradoxus. Lineage (NCBI taxonomy): Eukaryota > Metazoa > Chordata > Aves > Pterocliformes > Pteroclidae > Syrrhaptes > Syrrhaptes paradoxus. The sequence continues at coordinate 63,964 of VZTO01008543.1, forward strand.
AGCTCACTGGGAAAGGATCTTCTGGACAGGGAGACAAGATAAGCACCTTCGCCAACCCTGACAAAACAGAGGATGTGACTCTGCAAAGGAGGGTGGGCAGGCTCGCCTTCCCAAGGCAGCCCTTTGGTAGCCTGTATCTTCTGGCCCCACCAAACCTCCTAGTCCTCAGGCCCCTTCTCCATTCCTCTGCTCCCCCTCACCCACCTAATCCCTGTCTGGCTTAAAATATTTGTAAGTGTAGCCGACCATCTCTGTGCCTCAGTTTCCCCACCAATGAAAAGGAAGGTCAACAGATCCCCCCACCTCCCTTGGAGGATGCAGGCAGTGGGAGATGGCAGACTTCTGGGAGATGTCCTGGGCCCAGGTCAACACCTACAAGTGCCCTGCCCCTTCTGCTCTTATCACAAGTGTTTTAGCAAGAAGACTGTCGGCCCTACAGATGTTGTTATCCCCCCACCCCAGCAATGATGGGAAGGAGCCCAGGACTGATAAAAACCAGCAGGTCAAGTCCAAGGGGAAACCTCTTGGACATTTCCCTGAGGACTTGGGCAAAGTGTGTCAAAGATGGACAAAGTCTTACCTGTAACTCCATGGCACATGTGGCAGTGGGTCACGAGTGAATCCCAAACAGACTGTCCCGGCTGGGCTGGATGGTGTCCCTCAGCACTAAGATTTGCTGTTTCGGTTGGGGAAATGACTCTGTAATTCACGTTTCTCTCATTTTTCACTATTCTTTTAATTTTTAACTTCTTCCTCTTTTCATCAAAACACATTTCCTGATACAGAAAGGTTTTGGTAAATGTTCTCTGACTCATCAAACTGGCCAAACAGATCTTCTGCTTCCACGGGAACTGGACCATCCTGTTTGTGGGTGCAACAGCCGCCCCCAGCTGTGTGCCAAGGGCTGAGGAACGCTGCTCCCATCTGAAACACTCCCTGCCAGATGTGGGCAAGCCCTCCCTCACATCTGGATGGCAGTCAGCCACTCTGATTTTCTCTTGGCTGTTTGTTGCCTTGTCTCAGAGCAGGACAAGCCTTGGAGATGGTGCTCTTTATCCATTTCTGCAGAGCAGACCACCAGCTTTTTGCCTGTAGGACCATGGGTTTGTAAACTCAGAAGGAAGGTAATAATACTAGAAAAGCAGCTTCACTGTTGGGAGAGAAATTTGTCTCCTCTCCTTGGATACCCTGTGAGAAATCGGTGGGAGTTTGGACAGTGGATTTGTTCAGTAGTACAACTCCATGGACGTTTGGGCTGCTGGTACTGTGTCCGTTGGTGGCTACTGCCCTTTTCAACATATCTGAGACCCTACGTTTCTCCATACCGACTCACAAAGAGTGCTGCATGTGTTGCAAAGCCCGCAGTGATCATGGCCAAACGTAACAGTCAATCAAGCTGATGACCCTTACTTGATTGTCCAGTTCAGCCAAAGCAAACACTTTTCCCCTTGGGCTGCTGTGCAAGATGCTTCAGAAATTAGGGCAATTGCTCCCGCAGCATCCCTGGGAAATCTCAGGGACACGCCATCCATCAATATTTTGCAGTCTGAGACAATAGCAACATCTCCTGCTGCACTGGTACAAGCCCAGACACTGTGCTCTGGCTTCCTGTAAACAAGAGCTGTTTAGCTCTAAATTTTTCTGTTGGCTCAGGCTCCTCTGGTTCAGAGAGGATGGTGTAGAGATAATCATCACGTGGATTGTATTCCTGGTACAAGGCTCCATTGCACAATGGCACCTCTTTATAATGCCCTTGGAGCAATGAAGTTCCAGGCTGGCGTCTCCGCCAGGCATGGCTGGGCGTCAGGTCTCAGCACCAAGCCGAAGGAGAAGTGGTAGACAGTGAGGACCTGAAAGGCGAGCAGGAAAATCTGGGGTTGAGGCAACTGATTAACAGAGAAACGTTTACAGGCTGCTACGCAAAGGAGAAGAGGGTACAAAGCATCTGGGCTGGAGTGGGACAGAATGTTTTTCCCAAAGCAAGACAAAGCAGGAGAGGAGTGGTCTTTCCTCGGGAAAAGATTTGGTCGTCCAGGATTTTTCAGGCCAGACCAGAACAAACACAAGTTATTTCCCTACTTCAAAATTAACCTGCACTTTGAAAGCTTGAGCTGGGCAAAATGGAGACCTCTGAGCGAAGCATAAGAGCGGGCAGAACCCTGCTCTGCCCACAGCTGATCTCCCAGCGCATGTGCCATCCCCACCATGCCATCCAGTGCGTGGGACTCAGACATCCAGTCTAAGCTAATTTTGTGGGACCAGTGAGGGGAGAGAGGTGTCTTCTGGAAACAGCTCATTCCCTTGGACAGACACCTGAACTTTTGGGGTTGTAATTCAACCTCTTGTCCCTGCTCTACCCTTCAGACAAATTAACTTGCTGTCTTCTTTCCCCACCCCCCAGTAAAGACCCAACCATTTCCCATGGTCTCCCCTCTACCTTTCTCCACTGCCACCCCCACCAGCCTCTTCTGCACAAACACCAAGCTGAAGCTTGGTTTCTCAGCCAGGATGATGGAAAGGCATGTCTGCATTAATCCATCCACCGCAGCTCCTTCCTCAGAACCGAGGCCATGAAGAGGGACTTGCTGGGGCCCTGCCTTGGCTGGAAGTCACCATGCCTTGCACTGCATGGCAGGGAGAAGGGGTTCCAGTCTTCAGAAAGACTTACGGTGGCCTGAGACATTGCTGGTGGACAATAGCATGACCCAGTGAAATCTTGTGAAGAGCACCAGCTCCTTAGCTAATGAAGCTAGGAGGGTTAAGGAGCCTGTGATACAAGAGGCACCAGCTATGTAGGCACTCCGGGAGTGTACAGCCAGTGACACTAACTCAGAAATTGAGAAAGAAACCTTCTGCCAGGTCTGGAAGTGAGAGGCTGTTCCCTGGGCACGCCGGCAAGGACTTTGCCTCATCCCCCAGCACGCTCAGGTCTGGTGGGCAGTTTTGCTTGAGGTCACTTCCCCATGCCTCACAGGGACATGGTGTCTCCTCTCCCCGCACTGTCCCGATGGCCGCCCGTGGAGACCGCAGTCACACGCCGCTCCGGATTCAGTCACTGCCACCCCAGCCAAGGATGAGATCAGCCATCCGGCACGCGGTGCAGACCGATTGGCTTGAGATGAGCTAATGCCTCTGCGCAGACGGATGGAGGGGGAGGAGGAGACACACTGGCTCACTAGCTCATCCCATGAGAGCTGTGGTCCAGCCTGTGCCCTCCCAGCAGAACGGTGCCCAGCTCCTGCCTTCCGATGGGGCTCCACTTGGCATGGAGGATGGAAGCAGGACCATGGCATGCTCCGGTACTCTCTGCTGGCAGGTCTTTGTTGCCTTCCCTGCAATACCAAACCTTCTCATGGGCTCTTGCACAGCATCTCGCCCTGTCCCATCAGGGTCCCATATGTCTGTAGAGTGATGACATCCCCTCTGCGGGCTGGCATCCCAGCCTTCTGTTGCACTGAGCTTCTGACTGTCCTGATGCCAGATGGCTTCATCAGCGGATGACTTCATCTCTTTTAAAGGGACAAGGGATTTGTCAGCAGTGCCCTGTAGGAATCAGTGTGCACTGTCCTTGGTGGGGAGGCCAACAAGGAGAGCATGGCACAGTCCAACACTGCCAACAAACTCATGTCCTTCACCCTTTGCAATCCATTGTGTTTGGTCTGTCTCATGCAATAGCCCTGTGCAACACCATACGGAGTAGAGGGCCTGATCCCAGCACGAGCTTTGTGGTGATGCCCCTCTGCATGTGTAAGGGCAGGGACTAGCCATCATTCAGCCTCAAAATCCAAAAATGTCTTAGTGGAGCCTGCATTGGATGCTGGACAGATCAGGAGTGGTTGACCAATGCTGTTAATGCATTTGTTTCCATCGCACCAGCCTCTATCCCCAAAATTAAGCATGATGAGTGGCCTGAGTCAAACCCACCCATTAATGGACTCCTCTGGGACCTCAGGCCAGGGTAACCTGGAGCTGCTCTAAGGAAATTCTGGGTGAGTCTCAGAGTGAGAATCAGGTTTGCGCACAGAGATGCAGTTCAGAGTCTCTGGGTACCACTCGGAGGGTCTGCTGCAAAGGGAGAAATGGATCCATCCTGTGCCCTTGGGAGGCTTCAAGAAGATAAGAGAGATGCAACCCTCCTGTCCCTCTCCACAGATGGCAGCCGCCTTGCTCCCCATGTGCTGTACCCGGCGGGGAGCTCTGTGGTGCGTTGCAGCTCCACGGGAACAATCCTGACTCCTGGGAGCAGCTTCATGGAGGGTTATTGTCAGTGCTGGTCGAGGAGGTGCGGTGAACACACAAGCACAAGGAGCCGATTCCTGCACAGGGCTGGATCCTCCCCTCCCCCAGCACACACGCTCCCGCTTGTTGGGGAAAATGCGGCTGTTGTTCCAGGCAGATAATCGCCCCTTCCCTTGCAAGTCCCTGCACGCTCCCGTGCAAACATACCCACAGCGCATTTCAGCGCAGCAGATGCTGAGGCTCAAAGGCCAGACCCACAGACCAGCTCTCCTTTCTGCAAAGGGGAAACAAAAGTTGTTTGTCCCTGAAGAAGGTAACTCTCCGTCTGCCTCAGGGCTCATCAGATCCCGGCACACCAGCGAGCGGACATTTGCTGTAGATTTGGAGGTGTCCTGGTAAATCGGGCCAGGCACCATGGGAGAGCAATGGGACCTGGGACCGCTTGGGAAGTGCCCACCACAGCTGGCTGTCCACCCCCACCACAACAGCTGGAGCATTTTGGTCCCTCGCTGGGCCGGATGGTTTAAAGAGTGCCAGACCCTCAGGAGGGGTGACAAAGGGGGTTGCACCAGCTATGGGCAGGAGGGTTTGGAGAAACACCCCAGGGCCACATCTCAGGAGCACTGCCCTGACCTCCAGGTCCATGGAGGTGACACTCCAGCGGGGCCAGCTGCAAGTGCTGGCCAGGAAGGGCACGTGTTTTGGAGGATGAGCTGGAAGATGGTCCTGCAAGCATGTGTCCAGGAGGCAGGCAGAGCTGGTCCCCAGGGCAGTGAGTAGCTACAGCCATGGGCAGCGAGGCCCCTGTACATGTTTCTTGTCGGTCCAGAGGGGCCCGTGGTGATTTCCCTACCCTAGCCTGAACATGCTGCTTCTCTGGAAAACTCTTTGCATGCAGCTAACCCACAGCAGAACGTCTTGGCTTTATCAAATGGAGATCTTGGGAGGAACCAGGAAATGAAATCTCTCCCTGAGATTAGGGAGAAAGGAGCGCCCTTGCCAGCCAAGTGATGGAGCTCTGACATTCCTCGCACCCTGGAAAAGGGCCCGTTGCATCTGATGGGGCGAGATCCCGTCAGCGGGACGTGACGTTGACACCAGCTTTTGTTGGTTTGTTTGACTGACTGTCTGAGCGGTGTGAAGCAGCACTCAGGGCAAAGCCAGGCATCATGCACGGCTCTGTTTTCCTTCTTTCTTTCCCCCTGGCACAGCTTCCCCAGCCAGGCCAATCCTCTCTGCTTGCAACCACAGGTAATTCTGCAACCCACCACTTTCTGCAGGAGGAGAAGTTGCTGTTTGGGACAAACACAACACTTTTCTTCCCAGCCCAGCCTGACTTCAAATTGAGTAGGAGAGCTGAGGAAGCAGAACAAGACAGTTTTCACCAGTCCCAGGCTCTCACACACCACTGATAGTTAAATGGACCTCAGGAGAAGTTAGCCTGTGCTTCTTTCCCTTCCTGGATCACTGGAAGAGTAACCGATCCAAATGGGCTCTAAGAGTTCATGCTTGCCTTTGTATGGAAGGCAAGAGTCCATCTCAGTGTCCTAGCCAGCCATAATCTGAGGATTTGGGGGTCTCTTCTCCATAGATAGAGTGCTGCTAACCCTGATGCTGTGATTTAATTAGGAAAGGCAATATTTCTTATTAAAACACCTGGTACATTTGGAACCACAGACAGCCTTTTGGACAATCAAGTCATCCTTCACTCACGTCCCCAAGAAGCCAATTTTTTTTTCCAGCTACACCCGTTTGGCTAATATGATGTTTCTCTGCTCCATAGCCAGGGAGAAAAGTCTCCTCTGAGAACTGAAATTAAGTCCCTTGCAGCCCCCTGCAGCCAGCAAGACTGGTACTGTGCTCTGCTACTGCTGTGGAAAGGAAGATCATGTCACCAAACTGCTGGCAACCAGGTGGAGTTGTCAGCAGCTTTTGCATTCACTGGGCATTTGTTTGTGTTTCGTAAGGGGATCAGATAATAACCACCCCTAGCTTATGCCCAGCCTTTCTGCAGGATCTACCTGATATATGGCTCTTCCATGAGCACCAGCTTCCTCAAACAGCATTTAATCATCAAAGCACAGCAAAAAAAAGGGACTGAAAGAGAGCATCTGTAACCCCCTGGAAGAGCAATGAGACAGTGCAAGAAGGAGAGGTATCTTGTGGGTGGCGTGATAGTCTCTTGCCTTGCTGAAGATCAGCACTGCTGGCCTTGCTAACTGAGAGTTCACACCTTGCTACAGCAGAGGAGACCATGTCCCCACATCCCATGTCTGCAGGGTTACCCACTGTTCCAGACGCAGGCAAAAGGAGCAAGGCATCTGGCCAGTTGTGAAAGGCTCCAAACACAGGGAAATGCTGGTTCTTGTAGCAATCAGCTGATGCCCTGAAGCCAGAGGTTTGCTTACTTGTACCTTGATATGTCTAAATATAACACAAGTATTGTTCCGAGCACTGCCTCAGCCCCGTTGAAATCTAGCCACCAATACCTGAGTTTCTTGCCTTCCACAGCTGTGAGAGATGCAGCTGCAAGAAGAAACTCTTCCTTTCATTCCTCCCAAAGGCACCTCCCATTGCCACTGCTGACTGATCACCTGGCTTCTTCTCATGAGACATCTTAAAGAAGAGGAGCTGATCATCATGGGTCAACCTCTTCACATCTTTTTTTCATTTGCACCATGTCATCACATGGCTTTTTCCCATGGATTTGTGTCCTGTGTTTTAATTCAATGGTGTCTAGTTTGAGACAAGTTCCAGTCAAAGCTGTATGTGTGTGGCTGGACAACTCATAACCTGCTCTCCTGCGGGATTTGCTGGTGAGTAGTAAGGTCCAAGTTTGCACCTACCATTCCTCCTCAAACGGGATGCTAATAGGGTCTTGTCTCTCTCCTCTACCTGCTCCTGTGTTCATTTCCATCATTGTCCCCTCCATGGAATCTCAAAAGGAGCAGTTAGGCACCCGTTCAGAGAGTTTAAAGTTAAAATTGTCCAGTTCCCATATTCTTTACTTGTTTTTGTTTTCCTAAAACTGTACAGAAAGCTTTCTGGTCACTTCCTCTGCAAAAACACACCACAGGGGGGAAAAATTTCACCTGAAGCTGAACATTGATTTCCCACACTGAGACCTACCCCAGTGCCTGTTCATAGCAATCTAAAGGGGGCACGTTAGCATCTACCAAGGGTCGAGAGGAAAAGGAGGAGGGGAGGGGGAACGGGACTGGGACAAAGAGGACTGAAGCAACCTACAGCCCACCCATGCTTTAACCAATGTGACAAGGAACACCCACAGAAGGGTCCGTGTCCCTTCCCCTCAGTCCAGCCCTGAACAACACCCCCAGAGCTGGGATTCTCTTTCTTGCCAAAAAAATCCCCTAAAGGTCCAGTATGTTTGGTCTCCCTGTGCTGCCGTTTCTCCTCGCTGCCTCCCTCTCTTTTCCCTGCCTCCTGCCTTTTCAGGACAGGGACCACCACCTTTTCATCCCCTGCCTGTACAGCCCCGAGCACCCCGGGGCTTGTTGGCAGCAGCTGGGGTTTCTGGGGGCTCCCCCAACACAAACAACAACAACCTTCAAAGTGCCTCTCCGCACGCAGCTGCTTTGAGGGCAGATTCAGGTTTCCCCCACCCCCTTCTCCCCATCCCTCCTCGCAACACCCACCTGGCAGCTAGTTAAAAAACAATCTTTGGGTTTTTCAGGTGTGTTGGAGGGATTTACCTGACATATTCCACCACCACCCTCCCTTTGCAGTTAAGGTCCTGGATTTCATGGCAATACTAGTTATTCTAACAGTAAAAAGCTCTGCAATTATTTGGCTCTAAGGCTTGGGTCCTTGCCCAGCTCTGACACACACACGCACACACACAAGTGCACTTCTCCAGCAAGGGAGCGGGTGATGCCGCTCCTCTTCCTCCTCCTCCAGTCCGTCACGGAAGGGCTGGCTCTTCAGCGAGGGAGTTCCACCTCCTGCAACTTTCTCCCTCGCTGCTCTCAACCTGTGCTGCCGGAGTTTCAGCCAGAAAAATCTCTTCTTGCAGGAATTTCTCACAGCCCTCTCCTTCGATCTGCAAGCACCATGGACCCCCGGCAGCCAACAAGGTGCTGCTACGGGAGAGGATTTTCAGCAGCAAGGGCAGAGAGGCAGTAAACTTCAGGAGAGGTCTTTCTCCTGTTGCAACAGGTAAGGCACGCTGCTCGCTGGTGTGGGAAGGTGAAATGACTCAGGGAGCAGTCTGTACAGCATGGATGGAGGAAGGCATGGAGGATGCAGAGATTTAGTCATGAAACTGTTTTTGCATGTGAGTAACTTTTGCTGGAAACAGCCTTATCCTAAAAAAAGGGATTTGGGGTGCAAAGGTAGAGCCTTTCATCTTTTCCTCCCTTCTGGCAGCCCTAGCATGGGGGTTATGGAAGGAGCCAGGCAAAGTTTTGTCTGTGTTTGCACAGAGTTTGCATCTGGTCTCAGCTGGGAAACTTTAGCAGCCTGCAGCCAGTGCAAGCAGGTGGGCTCCGGGTAGCAAATGCAAAAGCCATGGTGCCGAGCAAGGTGGGCGAGGAGAGACTGAGCAGAGGAGCACTCCAGGTGTCTGCACAGGGCAGGATTCCTGCAGGGAGCATGCTAGTGCTGGAGTAAATGGATGTGCTGCTGCAGGAGCAGCGATGGCGTCTGGCTGTAGATGGTTGTTGGCCGTATACAACCTAAGCGGGGTGAGGCGGTACCACTCCAAACTGTCTCTGTGTTCCCCATTAAGTCACTTCCATTGTCAGCTCAAACTTGGCTGTGCCTCGGGGATCCCCGAGGGCAGGCATGGTGCTATTTCCCAGCCCTGCCACCCTGTATGGCCAGGCAAGAGCTCCTTCCCTGCCCTGGTCCCCCTCCGTGGTGGGGAGCAGAGCTGGGGAGCTGAAGCAAGAGTCCCCGTCCTCACTTTGCATAGGAGCACATAGGTCAACGTCTGAGTGTTTGCATCGATGCAACCTTGTTCACTATCAGATGCCTGATGGAAAAATAAGATGAAATCCCAGAGCTAATCCCAGTTCAGGGTGTGCAGGAATTATTTCCCCTCTACATATGCAGCGCTGAGAAAAGAGGTGAAAATACAGGGAGGGAGGCCTGGGCACTTGGAGCAAGCGAGGCTCTTCCAAACAGCGGTTATCAGCTATCAGCCTCCCGGGGGAATTACAGGCAGACTCGGTGGAGTGCAGCACTCCAGAGGGGCAAAGATCAGCTGTCACACGACAGAGGTTGCATTGGACAAAACTCTTAGAAAAAGCTGGCGCTCACTTGGGTTTGCTGCTGCCAAGGGCTGAAAGTTTCCAAGATGTGTGGAAACATGGGCTGTGCGGTGGCTGGAGCTGGGCAGACTTTGCTGGGGCTCCTGCTTCACCCATGGTGCCCTGGATCCCAGGAGGAGGGCACGGAGCCCACTGCATCCTCTGCTCTGGCACTCAGTGGGGTAAAGGGGAGCAAAAATCAGGCATGGGGTGTATAGGGAGCTGCCACGGTTCTCCAGGCTGTCAGGTAGAGAGACCCGGCAGGTTATCAGAGCCTTGGGACGGAAAGCAAACAGTCTGTATCGGGCTCCTGAGGAAGGCAGGGCTGTCTCGGTATTTGGGGAGGCAAAATCACCGGACTGGGTATTGTGTACCCTTATCATCTCCTAACGCACCGCGCACCTCACCTTATCGGGAACAGTTCAGGGACATCCGCCTGTCTGATAAGGGGCTGAGGTTCCTGAGGGTCTGAGCAGGCAAGCGGTTTCTAACCCAGACAGGGGCTTCAGTCCCTCTGCTTCTCGTGCTCTAACATGCTCTGTAATGCTGCAAAAGTGAGCTGCCCGCCGAGGGGGGAGCGCAGCAGGATCTGCTCCTCTCCTGAGCCTTCCCCTTAGCTACAGCTTGCACCATGAACGTGTTTAAAATCCTAACGTTCTCAGAAACCAGTGCGTCTCCCAGTCCTCCAAACAAACAAGCATCATTCATGTACGAAGGGAGAGTTCAAAGGAGGCATAACACCTGGAATCAAACATCTGTTAGAAACTAATGCATTTTGCATCCTACGCTCCTGCCAACTGCTCCAAGGCAAGCCCTAGACGATCATTCCAGCTACCTCCATGCTGCAGAAATGGCATTCCCTGCTCCGCAGGCCTCGCTTTGTTTTTTGCCACGTGTGGAGTATATGAGTGCAGCTGCACCTTGAGCAGTAGTGGGCTTGCTTCTGCACTATGTGCAAGCATAAAAGGATTAAATACCCTCAGCTCTTTTTTTTTTTTTTTTTTTTTTTAAAAAAAAAGAGCTGTGCTGGCAACACCGATGCTTCATTGTCTATTAGCAAGCTGATTTGCTGAGTAAGCAATTTTTTTCTCAACCACGCTTTTTCCATAGCAATGGGGTAGGTACTGGTTTATTAGCAAAAAACCTTTTTTCCTAATTCCTGGAAGAAGGAGCTGCAGGGAGGGGCAGGCTGCAAGGGCTGTGAGGAAGGTTTGTAGCTCAGAAACGAACAAGTAGCAGGTTTGAAACAAACCAAAGGAAGCATGTTTTTTCCACACAGAGGGCACAATTAAAAAAATTCTGGAACACATTGCCACAGGATATTGCAGAGGCCAAAAGTGTACCTGGCTTCAAGCAAGGTTTTGATCCATTTGGAATGGAGAACTTCAGTGGAGGTTGTTAAATGCAACAGCCCAAGAGCAACTGCGTACTTGCACTGATGCTGGAAAGCAGAAGGAGCACGTTACACCTGCCCTGTTTCTTGTGCTCCTCCACTAAGCAATCATTTGGCCATTTTGGGAGAGAGATTATAGAGAGATGGCCAAGGGCGGCCATCCTGAGGTTCTTATGTTGTGGGACTATATTGGGCTGACCGGGTCATAGATGCTGTGACTCAGGCAGCCCAGGACAGGCTGGTTATTCCACAAATAAACCCTCTGTATGGCTCAGGTTGACAGGGACATTGTGTGCCCAGCCTGGTATCTGGTTGTCACAGGTGCTGTGCAGCATCTGTGTACAGCTGCCTGCTCTGCAGAGGTGCTACGATGGTGGGAGCTTTCAGAAAAGCGTTTCCAGCAGATGGTCCGTAGTGGACAAGGACATACTGTGGCAATGAGAGCAGCCTAGGCAAACATGCCTGTCTCAGGGGTTAATCTTTTCTCCAGAGAAACCCTGAGCTCCTCAGGCCAGGGGCTGGCTTTGCATCAGTTGGTATGACACTGTGGATGCAGCAGAGAAGGTGGGCTGCTATAGGTGGGTTTCCCAGGGGCAGGCTGGGAGCTGAAGGTTTTCTATCAGCTTGCAGATATCTGTTTGTATTCAACAAACGTCTGCTGCAGGGAACTTCTGTGGCACAGCTACTGGCATCCTGGCCAGTCATCCTGTTACAAAGGGAAGATCACACCCTGATCATTTCATTCATTCTCTGTCCTCTGTGTCCTTATGCTGCCTCCAAACACAGGAGAGGGACGGGAAGGAGCAGCACAAGGCAGACAGATGGCAACGGAGTGGCAGAGGCTGCAGGCAGAGCGGAAAGCTGCTCTCCACGCTCAGCTTCAGGCACCAGAAGGGAAAGACCAGCAGGATGCTGGGCAGGGGAATGAGAAGATCTTCTTATCAGTGCAGGGACAGGTCTGCGGTGAATGAGAATTGCCTGGTAGGGGAGGAAAAGGTGAGGGAGGAGGCACGGTGGCCAGGGTTGTGCTGCAGGGCAGAGCAAAGCCAAGTGGTCCACGTCCTGCTGGGTGCCAGGGCTCCTCACCTGCATCCAGCGGGGCACATGGACCCTTGCCCAGTTCTTCATGCCAAGATGCTCTTGGACTCCTTCCCATTAAATTTTAGCAATTGTAGGATAACATGTATGTTCCCCACAGGGAATCACAGAAAGGGCATCAGAGGACTACTGGCACTCAGGTGACCTAGCCTGTGTCCTTGTCGCAAATATCCAGGTTGGGTTAAGGTGTGGATGAGGACTCATGAGGTCTAACATCTTAGGGTTAGAGCCCCTTCAAATGCCAAGCAGAGTTGCACCTCTGTCCAGGCTGGCCTGGGAGCTGAGCCCAGTCTGGATTCACAGCTCTGGTGGGTCAGATGGGAGTTGGTGTGCTGGGATCCCAGCAAGGATCTCACAGGCTTTGCAGCACCTAAATAAACAGCTGTTTTGCGAGCAGCAGAATTCATGAAGCTTGGTTGCCTGGGGCGCTCTCTCTTGTGTGGATTCTCTGATGTCTAATAATCGGGTTGGGCTCACGTTAGAGCCTTTTCTTCCAGCTGGGAGTCCTAATTTGGATTTCTCTCCTCTCTCCTGCTGCTTTTCACAAGCTTGTGCAATCTTAACTCCTTTCAAGTCTTTACCTATCTCGTTAAATTTGGCTGAAACTGGCCAGTGGATCCAAAAGGTAGCAGGGAGGACTGGCAATGTGGTCCCACACACCAGCTTCCCTCAGCAGTCTGCAGACAGGGGAATGATTATCACTGCAAGATAATTCACATCCCAAGCATGACGAAAATGTGAAAGGCTCAGTATGAGTTTTGGCAGGAGTAAGCAATGAAGAAAGAGCCCAGGATCCCTTGTGGGCTCTCTCAGCCTGTGCTGATGGTCACGGCACACCTGCTGGGCCAGTGAGTTTGCAATGACCGAGGTATGTGGCCCTTGGCACTAAGCCTCTGTGGGAGCTGGATCCTGGAGAGGTGCACAGTCCCAGCAGCAGCAGGGTCAGGGCACGCTCATGCCAGTTGTCACTGCAGCTGGCTCTTGTGCCAATATATTTGGGCTCCTGCACCTTAGTGCTCAGCCCCTGGGCCCCTCGCACCCTGCCTGATGAACAGCTCCTACCAAGCTCCCTTCCCACTGGCACTGCCCATCTCCGGCCCCCAGAGCTGTTTCTTTTCATCACAGGCAACAGGTACCCCATCCCCATCTGAGCCACCAGTGGGATCTGCTGTTCCCTCCCTGCCTCCCGGCTGTCCTAGCTGCCATCCTTGACCAAGGAGATGGCCAACACCTCCCAGCATATCCATGGTTATCTGTGCAATGGCAGCTTCTGGACCATGGGCAGGATTTATCCCTCTGCTGCCAATAATTGGGGAGGGCAGGAAGCAATTGCTGAGAAGGGAAAAGCATCTGATCTTTTCAGGGGAGAGCAGAGGAAGGGGATAAGGAATAATCATAGAATCCTAGAATGGTTAAGGTTGGAAGGGACCTTAAAGATCATTTAGTTCCAACCCCCTGCTATGGACAGGGACACCTTCCACTAGACCAGGTTGCTCAAGGATGCATAAGGATGCTTCCCCCTGCCCTCGACACAAGCAAGTCAACTTCCCTGATGTCACATTCTCTGTGACAGGAGCCAGCAGCAAGGCAGCTGGGACTGCAAGGTACCCTCACCTCCCCAGGTCTCCTCTAGCAACCCCAGACCCCCACTGAGGGCTCCACAGCTCTGGAGCTGCATGATTAGCTCTTGCTCTAGAATGATGTTGCAATGCCAAGACAGATAAAGATCACTGACCCTTATAACTCTACAAGGAGCTCAAGCCTGTTCAAGTTCTCCTGTGCCTAACATACGAGCTCCTGGAGGCTTACAGCAATGACAGAGAAACCTCAAATATGTGACATATCTGAGGCGGGCTTAGGTGCTGGCAGCAGTACAAAATCAGGCTCACCCTGGGATCCTCACAGAACATTGGACAGAAATGCACATTGCAGGCGGAAAGGTGACAGGAGTAAGCCTTCAGCTCCACGTACCAGGTGATGCCTTGCTCATGGATACAGGATGGCTTGGAGGCAAAGACAGGTAGCACCTGCCTGCTCCTGTGCAGGAGCAAACCAGGGCAGCAGGTAGAGCAGCAGGGCACAGAGCCATGAGGCAATGGGTGGATGTCCAAGGGGGAAGGGAGTGAGCACTGGAGGCAAGCAGCTGACAAGAGGATGCCCCAGTAAGATGTCCCTGAGGAAGGTGCCTTTAGAACCCGTCTGGATCTGAGCATCCAGCTTGTGAACAACTGTCACAGTGACAAAGGTGGCAAAAGGATGCAGCTGTACGGGGGAAGGAGGAGCTGGAAGTCAGAGTAACTAAACGCTTGCCAGCCGCCCTTCCCATGTGGAAGGCCAGCCTACTCTCTCCTCACTTGCACAACCAACCCATGTCTTGCACATCTGCCTTCACCACTCCAGGGACAGCATCCCGCCACTGTCTCGCTGTCAGCCCTGAACGGTGGTCCTGGCAGGACCCCTTGCAGGTCTGTTGGCTGCAGCAGGCTAGACCCAGGGGAGGCAGTGCTGTCTCAGAACAAAGCATTTTTTGCCAACCCCTGCAGCAGTGCAGCCTGACTAGTGAAAAAGGATGTCCCAGCACCACGCCAGGTCTACCAGCCTGGGGCCCAGATTGCCCCAATGTCAATGACTCACAGGCTTCCCCCAAACTCCTTCAAGAGTCTCTCTGTTCCTCCAACCCCCCCTTAGAGGCTGCCGGTCCAAGATCCCCAGGGTAAAAGCACCTGCCTGGCCCACCTGGTAGATGAAGGGATGAGCATCTCTGTGGTGCTTGTAGGACTGTATCCACTCCATCAGGGACCTGTGTGTGACTCCCCGTCATGCCGGGTGGTCCAAGCAAGGGTCATTGCTCCACGCACCAGGATGACGCTCATCAGTCCCGTGGCTTTATGGCTCAGCAGCCGCTGGTACAGCCCACCCCATCAGCACACAGCTGCTTTATCACCAGGAATGAAGCTGGACCATGAAATTGTTATGGTGCAGGGTCTGGGCACTGCCCATGGGCCACTTGCTGTGTGGCAGAAGCAGCTTTTCACAGGTCAGTCTGAGCAAGGGCAGCCCTTGGTTGTAAAAGGCACGCGCACCAGGTTTTAAACGATCAGCCGCCTTGCTCCAGGCTGTCTAGCAATCTGGAAACAATTTCCAAAGGTCTATCCAAGTCATTCAGAGATTGGAAAGATCAGATGGGGAAGGAACAGCCTGGCTGCGCCCTGGTGGAATCTGCAAGTCCAGCAAAAAGTTGTACCCACATGAACACAACCCCCAAGCAGGCTGGTGCAAAACAGTCCTGTGAACATCAGCTCTTCGAAAACCATCCACAGGCACTGGAAAACCCCGCAATGCATTGGGGAAGGAAACACCGTAACTTCAGGGGCTTTTTTCATTAGTTTTCTGGCTTTATGTAGTACCTCCAGGATGTATTTCTTCTGCTTTGCTGCAAAACCAAGCAGAGACTGCACAACCAAATGCAAGAGCAGGATTCTACAAGGACAGCACTAGCTGCTAGCCCAGATTCAGCATCCTATTCAGAGAAATGCTGCCGAGATCATGGGAACTTCTCTGTGCTATGGCTTGGGAAAGGATGGGTTTGTTTGTTTTTCAAAGTTCAAGAAAACAGCTTTAAAAAATACCCGTCTCCCCGCAGAATTCAAGCCCCACAGGCCAGGCTTTGTGAGCGACCGACAGGGAACTCACCAAAACTAAGCAAGGCACCAAATGGAAAAGGATCTCATTCCCATCAGCATTGCTGTGGCAGAGGAGAGGGCAAACATTAACCAAGTAGCCCAGCCCCCTCATGGCATGTACGCAGGTTATTTCAGCTCTGGGAATCAAAGCATCCCACAGACTTGGCTCAACACCTGTACAAGAAATATACTTTTAAGTCCGTGATTTTCCAACATTAAAACCCAGGGACTGCTCTCTCGTTGGTCCTATTTAGCAGGTGGCTGTAAGGATCTTGCCCCAACTGAACACCTCCTCAGCTACCACCTAAGCCAGGAGAGGACAGTCCCAACTCTCATTCACTTTCCCACCTGCCAGCTTATAAGGTTTATTTTCTTCACTCTCTGTCTCTCTTCCCCAATGACTGTTGAAATTCAAACCCACCATTAAACTGCCCCATTGCTGATTATTTGAACAACCAAGTGCATCTCCCTTCTCCCCTGCAGCTCCTAGTGGTTATAGCCTCCAACAAAGAGTTTGATGTGCTTGGGGATGGTCTTTTCAGGGAGGAGACTCTTTTTTGCAGTAAAGAAAGGGAGAAAAAGAGAGAAAGGAGGGGAGTAAGGGGGGAGAGAGACAAAGAAGGAGAAAGAAAGAGAGTTTGGGATGCATGCTAGCAAAATAGTTGTCCTTATTTTCCCGACAAAAAAAATTATTTTTCTCTAATCTTCTGATCTCAAAAATTTGGGCCGAGCCCCCACCACAGCCAGAGAGGGGAATGCTGCTCTTCGTGCACTCAGCACTCGCCTTGTTTTGTGTTTTGGGTTTTTATTGCTTTTAAATGCTCCTCTTGAAGGGAATTGAAAGGTGGGGCTACGGCCACACCTGCTTCCTGGCAGGCTGCAGCACTTTTCTGCGGTATGGCTGATGAACACAGCAGCCTGCACATCACAGGAGACCCCCGGGAGGACCCCCCGGGCCATGTCCCAGCCATTCCCCCAAAGCCGGCCAGAGTAGCCGTGCCCTGCACCGATCCCCCCAAATCACCCATCTCTGCAGCCTCCCCACGCACACACTTTGAACCTCAGCGCCGTCTTTGTTCCTTCTTTTCAAACCAACAGATTTGGGCATGTCTTTGACAGACGATCACAATTTGGATGTTAAATTTAGATGCGCGCTGAGGCTCTGATTAGAGATACACCAAGTGTTTACTCGCTCTGCTGGGAGTTTGCATCTACAGGGCTGAGGGCGAAGCCCCTCAAGGCTCTCTGGTGATTAGGAGAGGAGGCTGAATCACCACATAATGATGCCCTGGTATTTCCCTTCAGTTGGGAGCGTGCCTTACCTTCCTTGCTCCATCCCACCGAGGGGCTTTCTCCAGCACATCTGCCTCCCCATGTGCCACCAGCTCCAGGAGGCCATCTGTGCCCAGGGGAGCTGTGAAAGAGAGTCAGAGACCTTCCAGGAGTAGAAATAACTGATCCCATGAGATGAGGGACCAGAGGCAGGTGAGGGTGTTTAAGTGTTTAATGCTTGCAGCTGATCTGGCAGCACTGGAGCGGGTATGGCCCTTGCCACGCGTCCCACGGTTCATACACTAATTACTGTCAGCACAAGGACATAGGGTAGCACAGCTTAGAAAAACAGGAAAAATATTTCTCCTGATCTACAGGGAAAATCTGTTGCAGACACAGTTGATTTCACCCAGTTTCAACATGGAGATCCTCAAACTCCATTGCAAGGACCCTTGAGCTCAGCAGCACTGCCCCTCCTTGACAGCCCAGCTCCCACTTCTGTCTGGGATTTTAAGTGCTAGTAAATTGATTTTATGCCGTTTTTACATTGTACACAGCTCTCGTGGGAGCCTCAAGACACTCAACTGGAATAAGCCAACTCTTGAAGGACACTAGTGTCACCAACCCTCTGCATCTCTTGATTTCACCAAAGGATTAAACTAAGAGGACAAACATGGGCTGATGTGGAACTACACAAACAATAGGATTTCCCAGCAATATCGGTACAGAAACTGTGCAAGCAGATGCACGTGCAGTGATAAAGGTGATGAAATAGCACATCTCAGAGCACAGGCTATCAGGGGACACGACAGGCTCTTTGTGCTAATGTTGAGGCGCTGGGCATGGGTCCTGCCACAAAGAGAAAATATTAGAGCACAAAAGCTGGTAGCCATGCCTCCTAGAAAATTCTCCGTACATTTTGGCTGTGCCTTTCGATGCTTCAGTTCATTTCCAGAGGAAATGAGGTTTCTGCCTCATGCCTCATCTGCGTAGTTACTCTCCATCCCTCATAATAACTGCTGAAGCCATTGATTGCTTTCAGCCCAGCTTGTAATTGAGAGCAAAGCTCTCAGAAATATGAGGTCATGACAGGTTTTGCAAAATAATTAGCTGGACAGAGGAGTAAAACCCTGCTAATGCCTCCACAGAGGAAAAAACACCAACAAAAGTGAAGCCCTTCTTAGATGTCAGGAAATGTACAGGCAAGAGTGAGGTTAAGGACATTCCAGGAGAGATTCAGAAGAAAGTTTGTACCTTGCTAAATGCCAGAAAACACACTCCTTGCTCAAGGTTATCCTCCCTTATTGTATTGCTGGTGCCCGAGAAGGTATGTGCTCTAGCTCCAGCTTTTCTTGTGGTTGTGGAGTTCATAACGTCTCTGCCTTGTGGGTTCTCTGATGTCTTATAAGAGATGAGTTCACATTGCCATTTCAGTACAATTCAATTAAAAAGTCAATTAGCCCAGATACAAAGCGATTGGCTTCATTAATTCTGCTCTTCATGGAATAGCACTGGTGTTTGTTGCTGTTTTATTCTGCTCTCTTATTCTGCTCTGGGTTGTATGTGACTTTTCCTGCTCCACAGTCCTAGCAGACACACGCGCACGCAGCATGCCTACATCTTCTTCACAGGTTCAGCAGTTGAAAATGTTGGAAGGGAGCAGCTCTAGGCAAGTCTCTACATGCTGCAAAGCTCTCAAGCACTGTTAAGTAGCAAGCAGAGTTTTTAAGAACATGGCTTTCAACTTCTCAGAAGGAACCACATGCCTTTCTGGATTACCTACCTATGTCCTCCAAGATTTTCTTTCATTTTCTGTGCATTTAGAACTACAAGTGAAATTATATGATTTTTTTAAAGTGTAAATTTTGTCAGTTACAGCAAATCCAAATTGTGTTGGCCTCTCTGCAAATTCTGTGAGTTTCACTTCCTAGTGACCTAGGCTGCGATTCAGCTTCAGACCATTTGTTTCAAAATGGAATGACCACAGCAGGGAAATTGCTGGGTGACTGGCATCTGTTTACCAAGGAAAAAGGGATTTGAAGGAAGTATCAATTTTACAGTTTTGTACTTATTGGTAATTAGCGATCTCAGTGAGTGAATACGACACACATTGTTAGTTAGACTCCGATAATTTGATCCTAACATTTGACTTGACTTATAAATTGAACTAGTTCTGCCTTTTAAAGAGATGAGTCCTGGAAAAGTGTCTGGAAAAACAAGTCTTCCCTGTTTAAATTAGGAATGTGCCAAATGACTGGCAGGTACTTGATATATAATTTAAATTTAAAAGAGGAAGAAACAGTTCTAGATAAAGATCTCCTGGGATATCTAGAGGAAATATATGCACCTATATTTAGCTTATCCCTGGTTTCAACCCCTAAATGCACACACAGCAGCACGCACTTAGCTTTTGAAAAGAACAGACCTTGATCCTTTAACAAGGTCTGCAAAGCTCGCTAATAAAGTTACATCCTTGTTAATCACGTATGTGCTCCGCAGCTCCTTGTTTGATGCACCGTGTTCACAGAGATAAATCACGGAGCCCCAGAGGTTCAGGAACTGTTAGAGAAGGAAGTTGATAGCGGGTGGTCATGGATGGCAGGTCCTCAGCAGGAATCCCGACCCTGGGGCTCTGCTGTGAGACGGGAGGGACCGGAGAGATTACTCAAAGGATGAAGGTGACATGGTCAAAGTGTCTTGCTATAAATCTGCTCTTTCAAGCAACACAGAGGAGGCAGCCAGGGTCAGACTTTCATATGAGAAGAACTTTGCAATAACTGAGACACACCTTGACCAGGACCTGAGCTAAATCTTCCAAAAATCTGTAGAGCTGGCCATTCAGAGGGAATTTGCACAACAGGGCAGGGCATCTCTGCCGGGGAAGGAGAACAGATTGCTGTAGGAGAGGGAGAGGAAAGGGAAGACAACCCATGAGGAAAGACATCAAGTCACAGTTTGTTATTGACTCTTGAAAGTATTTTGCAAGAACTTGTATGGAGAGAGAAGATGGAGAAAGGAGGGTGGAGAAAAAAAACAGAAGTGAGGTTTGAACCAGGGATGGAGGGTTCAAATATGCTCTTTGACCTGGGAGAAAGCAGAATGAAGGAAGGGAGAGAGAGTTCACAGAATAGGAATCAGCCTGATCTGAGCATTTCACGTGGCTTTTCACATTTTGCCCTCTACAAGGGCAAAAACTGAAAGACAGCAAGTGAATGGATCTGAACCAGAATGGGGATGTGGAAGGACAGGTCTCTCACTGGGATAGAAAGGAAGAAGAGCTGAGCTAGCAACCGCATCAGCAAACGTTGGGGTAGAAAGAGCAGGGAGGTGAGGCTGAGCCCATGGGGACTTTTTCTTTAACACACTGGCCTTAAGAAAAAGTATGAGTGTTCTTTCTTTGACACCTGCAGGACCCAGGGAGAAACCACACCATGGAAGTCACTATCAGGAGGCACTTCCTGAGTTTTGCTGTTTTCCTGATACACTGTGTGGTCCGTAAGGCGAGCTTTGAGAAAGGCAGCACTTCCCCTCTGCACTTCACCCACTTCTTCTACAATGCCACCATCTATGAGAATTCAGCCCCCAAGACCTACGTGGAGAGCTACGTCAAAATGGGTATTTACAAGACAGACCCCGAGTGGGACATCAGATACAGAATAGCCTCTGGAGACAACACTGGTCTCTTTAAAACAGAGGAACATGTGATTGGAGATTTCTGCTTCTTGAGGATAAGAACCAGGAGCAGCAACACAGCACTTTTAAACCGGGAGGTCAAAGACAGTTATATGTTAATAATCAAGGCCACAGAGAGCACCTTTTCCTATGAAGCCTGGGCCAAAGTCTTGATCCACATTCTGGACAGAAATGACTTGAAACCTCTCTTTTCACCCCCCTCCTACAAAGTGTCCATCAGAGAAGACACTCCTCTGAAAACAGTGGTCAGCACGCTCAGTGCCACTGATGCTGATGCTGGCCAGAACGCCGAGTTCTACTATGCCCTCAACACCAAGTCCGACCTATTCACCGTCCACCCAACCACGGGAGCGGTTATGACCACAGGCAGGCTGAACAGCACCCATCGAGGCAGGCACCACCTGCAGGTGTTGGCTGTGGACAGAATGAGGAAGATCACGGAGGGAAATGGCTTTGGGAACTTGGCTAGTCTCACGATTCAAGTGGAGCCATCTGCCAGGAAGCCCCCCTCTATCTCCTCAGTGAAGGTGACACCACCTGACTCAGACGAAGATTTTCTCTATGCAACTCTGTCTGTAGAAAGTGGTGATTCAGAAGCAGGGATAGATTCGGTTGACTTTGTGGATGGAGATCCAGGAAGACATTTCAAAGCCATTAAATCCTATTTTGGGAGCACTGAATTCATGATTGTGTCAATCAAAGAGATCAACTGGCTGCTTTACCCATTTGGTTTCAACCTCAGTCTGCAAGCCAAGGACAAGAGCAAGCCACCACTGTTCTCTTCTATTAGAGTTATCCATATACCTCCTTCCAAGTATGTCTCTGCCAGGTTTGAGAGAGAAGTGTACCGGGTCCAGCTCAGTGAATTTTCCCCAGCTGGAAGCCAAGTTGTTATGGTGAAGATCACACCAGTCTTCCCAAATCTTAAATATATTTTGAGACCTACTCCTGACAGCGCAAGCTTTAAAATCAATCCTCACACTGGACTGATAACTACAGTCAGAGCAATGGACTTCCATGAGCAGTCTCATTTTGAACTTGAAGTTACAGCTGTTAACAGTCACACATCCACAACTGTTGTCATTGACATCACTGACTGCAACAATCATGCTCCAGTTTTTAGCCAGTCTTCATACCGTGGGGCCTTTGATGAAAATGTTCCTCCTGGTACCAGTGTCTTAACGGTAAGGGCTACGGATGAAGATGAAGGAGACAATGGCTTTGTCACCTACACCATAGCCAACCAGAAATCAGTTCCCTTTGTCATTGACCCATATTCTGGCATCATTTCCACTTCCAAGTCAATGGACTATGAGTTGATGCAGAGGCGCTATCACCTGCGAGTGTGGGCATCAGATTGGGGCTCACCCTTCCGCCATGAAACAGAGGTGTACGTCTCCCTCATGCTGAGCAATGTCAATGACAATGCTCCCGTGTTTGAGAAGGCAAGCTGCAGTGGCACCATTCCACGTGACTTTCCTGTTGGGAACCCTGTGGCCACAGTCTCTGCAATTGACAGTGATGAGCTGCAGCATATCAAATATGAAATCAAGTCTGGCAATGAGTTACGGCATTTTGAACTGAATCCCATCTCTGGAGTAATATCCCTGAGAATATCTCTGCAAGATCTTCCTTCTGAACAGCCACTTTTCTACTCTTTGAAAATAACTGCAACAGATGGAGAGAACTACGCTTTGCCAACATCTGTAAACATCACTGTGGTCGGCCAAGGTCTCCCCGTCAAAATGCAGTGTGAGGAGACAGGAGTCTTGAAACAACTGACAGAAACTATCATACATTCCATCGAGTCTCAGTCTCAAGGCCATGGGCAGGATGATGAAACATCTCTGAACTTGCACCTTATAAACCATAATGCTCCAAAGTTTGATGACAGCTTTCCACGATCTATTGATATTTTGGAGACTGTTCCCATCAACTCAACCGTTGCTGACCTTTCAGCTATTGATCCTGATACTGGTTTTAATGGAAAATTGGTCTATGTGATCTCAGATGGAAATGATGACAGTTGCTTTACCATTGACCTGGAACTGGGTCTCCTTCAAGTCCTTTCTCCTCTAGATCATGAACGAACCAGCTTCTACATTCTTAACATCACTGTGTACGACCTTGGAACACCACAAAAATCATCTTGGAAACTCTTGGCTGTGAATGTGTTGGATACCAATGATAACACTCCTAAATTCCCACAAGGTGCCTACTGGGTGGCAATACCAGAACATGTAGCAACAGGGACAACAATAGCTCAACTGAAAGCAGAAGATGCTGATACAGATGACAATGGGAGAGTAAAATATTCTCTCCTAACCCCCACTGAAAAGTTTTCCATTAACAGTGTAACGGGAGAAGTGATAGTTACAGGTGCCCTGGACAGAGAATTGTGGCCTTGGTATGTGCTGAAAATAGAAGTTAGAGACCAGCCAAAAACAGGCTACCAGCTGTTCTCCATTACAGATCTCATTGTGACTCTGGAGGATGTAAATGACAACACCCCGCAATGCCTTCCAGCCCTCAACACTGTGAAGGTCCCAGAGGACCTGCCTGTGGGAACCGTTCTCCTGTTTCTGGAGGCTTTTGACCCAGACGCTGGCTCTGGGGGTGAGGTGAGGTACAGCCTCATTAATGACGAGGAGATGATGTTTCATGTGGATAAACTGACTGGGGCACTCCGGTTGGAGAAGGAGCTGGATTATGAGAAGAAGGACTCTTACAATCTAACCGTGCAGGTCAGTGACGGTGGGAAGCCCTTCTCTCGCTCTTCCCTCTGCCACCTGGAAGTGAACATCCTTGATGTCAACGAGAACTTGCACCCACCACGCTTTGCCTCCTTTGTCTTCAAAGGCTGGGTGCAGGAGAACAGCCCTGAGGGAACATCAGTGATGACGGTCACAGCAAAAGATATCGATAAGGGGAAAGATGGAGTGGTTCAATATTTCCTCCGAGAGGGCACTGGCCTGTCTGTCTTCAGCATTGAAAAGGACACAGGTAATGACAGCTTAGTTTAATGGTGTACCTTAAAGGCTTAAAGTATGTGCTGTGTTTGGCCTGACTTTTTGACCCAACAGGACATTTCTATATTCTCTCTCTTTACAAAGTTCCATGCATTCAAATGTTCTTTGCTTGTGTGGGGATGTACAATGTACCTCTGTATCTGGGGAGAAGCAAGCAGGGTTTTTCTCCTTACAATATTGGAAAATCAATGCCTGTCCTTTCCCAAAATACTGAGGTCTTCCCTTTCACTTGTACCAAATTATCTTCAGCACAAGCAAGTCCTCACCTTCCACACAATCCCACAGCCATACAATGTTGGTGCCACACTTTGTATCTGCAGCAAAGACCAGGAAGCAGACTAGAGGCACAGACTGGTCTGGCATTAAGGATGAAGTAGTCTGAGTTCCTTAAATCCTTCACAAGCACTTTCTGTCATTTTTCTAGGCACCATCCAGACCATAGGACCACTTGACCGAGAAGGAACATCTCACTACTGGCTGACAGTGCTAGCTCTTGACCTGGGAACAATTCCTCTGTCTTCTGTGACTGAAATTTATATTGAAGTCACCGATACCAATGACAACCCACCTCAGATGTCCAGACCTGTCTTCTATGCCTCTGTGATGGAGAATTCCCCACCAAACACATCTGTCCTTCAGCTTGATGCCTTAGATCCAGACTCTAGCTCAGAGGGAAAACTGACTTTTCACATCCTAACTGGAAATCCTCAAGGACTCTTCACCATTAACCTCATTACAGGTAAGACTGACCTAACTCAGCATCTGTTTTTGAGGCTTTCAAGTGCCCAGAGGATGTTCCATATTCAATATAAACAGCCCACACAGCTGCCTTTGTCACACCTTCCTTCTGCAGCAAAAGTCCCAGTTTCCAGATCCACTGTGCGGGGAGGCTGAGGATTGAAACCCTCAACCTGAGAGCTGCTATATGCCTCCAGCTGGCTCTTAGAATGACACAAATATGCTACTTTCAAAGCCCTAAACATAACTAAGCAGTTGCTTTTAATCTTCCCCCTTATAAACAACTGCCCTATTGCACAGCCTGAGCCAGGAAACACCCTTCTGGAGGTGACTATCGGCTCTGAGACAGACCAAGGCGGGATTAATAAAAATGAACCTCGCTGCATTTAGAGGCTCCACCCGTTCTCTGGTGCTATTAACGTAGTAAGTGTAGTAAGCCTCTTCTGCCTCTTCTGTATCTTTCATCTGAGGATTAATTACCAGATCTTTCAGAGCCATCAAAAACCTGCTGATGTTTTGTGTAAACAGCTTCCTCAAACTATCCCGGCAGAGCTGACATTGGGCCAGTCTGGCAAGGAAAGCCGTCCTGAGCCCTTTGCTCCATCGGCTTCTGGGAGAAGAGGGAAGGGAGGGCACAGAGCCTGAGCATGGGAGAGGATTAATTGCATGGCTTTGATCTCCCGTGGATGATAAAAGCAGTTCATCTACTGCAGAGGGATAGAAGCCTGCTCTCAGACCAGAAAGGAGCTGAATGTATCGCAAAAGGCTAGGGCAGCTCCCAATGGGGTGTTCCCTGTGGTGTGATGGCTATCTGGAAGTCCTCTACAGCTGGCTAGGAGAGGAATGTTCAGAAAGGAATTGTTCCACTGAAACACTGAAATCTTTCTGGTTGCACAGGGTGTCTCTACTCGGCATCTCCAGATACACTTGGAGCTCTCAGCTAACTCCAACCACTACTACCCCCAGTTGTAGCTACCTCCACATCGTGTTTTATGGTAAAATAGGTGACACAGCAAAACCTGAACATTTGCTAATGAGACATCTCACCTCTAAGCCAACCCTTTAATTCTCATCTTAGACAAAAAAAAAAAACTCTCTTGGTTATGAGTCATCTCCTATCCATCTCTCTCTATAGTCAGGTAATTTGCATGTGAAGAGTGATAAGTTTGTCAGTCCTGTAAGAAACTCGTGAGCTGATCTTATCTCTTGGACAGTTGCTGGAGGTCTCTTCTTTAAACCCTGAGCTTGGAGGTTATTTAAGGACCTGCTTCCAAGCTTGATGAGGATTCAGTTATCCGTTGTTTTACTTGCATGTCACCCAAAAGAACGAATAATTACCTGCAAACATTGGCATAAACTGAGCAGTTTATATCCTCATGTTTACAGTATCTAAAGAGAAGTCGTCTGCTACCCCTGCCAGAAGGAATATCACAGCTTGTCTAAATTTCAGGGCTGTAGGCAGCTTATCGGAAACCCTGTGATATTTTCATTCTGCAGATGAGAGCATGAGCTCCATTAAGTAGAACAAAAATATAATCTTTGGTGTCAGCCTGGTAGTGCAGCATTAGAAGATGAACTGCAGGTCGTTCACATCAGTGCAGCGTTGTATTGAAGAAAAGAGTTATCCCAGTGCAGTGTAAATCAAATGACTTGCATTTGGACAGGAGAAAAGAGAAAGCACTGCAAGCATCTGAGCACTATAGTGCTACTAGACCACTGAGGCTTATTCTGGATTTTCAGTAATGGCATGTCCTTTCTTTTCAAATGCAATAAATGCATCTCTTCTTTCACTACCTAGATGAAATGATCACAAAAAGACCCAGAAACATTTCAGTTCTGGAAATGCCAGAGATCTATATGATCCAAATTGCCGGTGATCCAGATTGCCAATTCTGTGGTCAATCCCAAATCCTATGACAGCAAAAGAGTTTGAGTAGGCAGAGCTGGTTATCTGTGATGCAGCTGGAGGAAACCACAGAGGCTGCTGCTCTTAGTCCCATGAGTCTGTGAAAGGGCAGGATAATGTGTGTGTGTGTCAGGAGTTCCTCCAGCACCCGGATCAGAAAGGAAGCTCCTACATGGGAAGAAGACTGTATCCAGTATCTCAACACAGAGATGGTCTGGCCAGTGGAGACATACCCAGCAAGGCCCCTTGGCTTCTCCTTCTGCGGACTTGCAAGGTGACAGGGAGAGCTGTGATAACTGTCCCTTGGCAGGGCTTGGCTCCTCCAGCATCCGCAAACTGCTACAGAAGGAGTCTAAGCTCTTCCAGCTCTCAGTTCCCTAAAGTGGGTGGGGAAAAAAAGAGGGAAAATAAATGAAAGGCTAATGAGGAGAGGAATAAAACTGTGCAGTGAGATGAAAGCTTTCCACCATCGGCGATGGAATCTCTCCAGCCCAGCCTGGCAGCTGGTGCAGAGCAGTGTTTGTGGGAGACAGAGAGATAGACAGATACACAGGGAGATGGGGAGATAGCAGGGTTTGGGGTATTCTTTTGCTGGAAAGGTTTTCAGCTTGTTTTGTGCAGGGTTTGTAGTCCCTGATGTGAGGTGGGTTCCAGTCCAGACAGGACTGGTAGGAATTGGGAAGCTCTGGCAAGAAGGGTCAGGACAAAGCCATTCATCCCACTGAAAGGCTGTTTGGAAAATCCTTTTACCTTGGACTGTTCATCTCCAGCTCTTATCTACTGCTTGTTCTTCTGGTGCTTCTGCTGTGTCAGTGCTCATGGGCTTCCCCAGGATGCCTGTGGTTCGCTGCATTTCTGTGCATGGAAGGACATCCCGACACAGCCTGCTCTTTGAATTTGAGGGATGACTGCACTGCTGCTCCCTGAGCCAATGTAGCACCAGCTCCAGCTGGGCATGCATCAACGCAAAGCAGGGGCAGAACAAGAGAGAAGGTGGTAGGAGGAGAGGAAAAAAGAAGGTGGAATGGAAGCAACAGTGGGACAAGAGAAAGAGGACTTCGGGAGAACTACCTCTTCCCTTCTCAGGCTCTTTGGAAAGCCCCAGTGCCTGCAAACCTGATTCTGGCTGTTTTAACTATCTTAAGATTTTCCTCCCTGCAGCAAGGGCAGGGGGCCAGCAACCTCCACCCCAGCCCTGCTCTTGCCAGCAGAAGTTATTATTATTTTTTGTTCCCTGACAACAATGCACTGTTAATTTTGCTGCTCCTGTTCCAACATGATCAGCTTTCCTTTCTCCCCTTTCCACGCAGCAAAGCGGGAGAATTACAGACAATCCTTTCCCATTGCTGTGTGGAGATAGGCAAGAGAAGAGTTTGTACGTGTGTGCATGCAATAGAAGGGATCATTCTGGACCTTCAGACAAATGCAGAGCTTGGCTAATCAGCCAAGTACAATTAGGACCTTTGACAGTTTTGTTCAGTCTCTGTAGGACTCAGCAGAAAACTTAGGACCACATACAAGTACACAAATAAAAGACATCCACTCGATAGCCTGTCCCGTGGGATGGGCTGGATGGTGTTTTCTGGAGAGGCAAGGACTGCACTGATAACTCACACACAAGCGCACATGCACACACAAAACACTCTCATTAAAAACGAAATGTGCACTTCCCAGGTCCTTATAGGGGGCAGCAGAAAGAACCGAGGATCTGTTTCCCCAGGCCACAAAAGCTGATGGCAGTTCCCCTTTAATAACAGTTTCCACTTCCATTCTAGCCCTCTGGCTTCACAGGGTGTATAACCAAGTAGCAACAAATAAAAATATGCATTAATTCCAGCTGGCTTCTCTCGAGCACCACGTCCCATCCCCGTCTCCCTGTCTCTGGGTGCTCAGCTGCCGTGTGAACATCGCTGGCAGTCTGTGCATCTTGGCAGCCGCGCAGCACGGCTCTGTGCGGGAATGAGAGCGATTAACCGTTAACCACACGAGATTTCTGATCTCAGGGCAGAGTGGTAGCTGGCTCTGGAAAAGGGAACTGGGAGGTGCGGTTGGGCACAGGGTAAGGGACAGAGGGAGTTTGCCTGGGGTCAGGAGGAGAAGCCAACCCTTTGACTTGTGGCACAGCAGATATGAAGCTAAACCCCAAAACACCGTCTGGTAATATTCCCAGCTGGAAGGCGGTACAGGTCTGTGACAGAGAGTAGAGTCAGTTCTTACACCCCAGGAGATCTGAGCATCTCCAGTGGTACAGGATTCAGGATAGTTCCAGTTCACCTGCCTGCACTACAGTCCTTCTTCTCCAGCTCTAGAAAGCTCAGCTACAGTCTTGTTTTCTTTCATTTTTATCATTAAGTCATGAAAGAATTTCAAGGTGTGGCCAGGCAAATCCAGCTAATCACTTCGGAGTGGTTTAAGTTACTTTCCATCAGCTGGCATGCAGTAACCATGTGCAAACAAGGTGTTAGTCTGTTGCAACTGAATTTTGCAACCTGATGGACTAGAAATATCCCGTGCGCACACAGGTATTGGGTGGCTCCGCTGTCACTATCTAGCTATATGTCCTATGGAATTGTTAAGCCAAAATTATGAACCCTGAGGTAGCTGGAGTTTTAGGATTTGCTCCCCTGTCCTAGCCAACCCATTGGCAACGTGCGCAGAAGCATCAGAGATCTCAGTGAGCGGCTGCTGCAAGTCCTTCTTTACGTCCCCATTAAGAGAGCATTTCCATGCATATCAAGAGTTTTGCTGCTGTTGGAGCCCTATAGCCTCCCACGAGCCTGGGAGAGTTTCAAAAGCTGCTCAGCCAGCGTGCTGTCAGGCCACTGCTGAGTCCTCTTCACCTCCTCAGATGCCAAAAGGAAGATTAGGGAAAAGGCAAAAAAAACCCATGCCATACATGAAAACAGAGTCTTTAAAATCATCGTGTCATAACACATTAAGGAGTGCTGATTTATGATTGTAAAGGCATCAAATAAATGTTTAACGCAGCAGCTGGTGCCAAATACGAATAATCCCAGAGAACAAGTGGAAACAGTTAACAGCGGTCTTGTTCCAAGCGGCTGCTCCTTGCTCCCTCCTTCAGCTGCCTGGTGTTTCCTGAAGCCATTTGAAATTTTCTCCTGCCTATCATGCTCAGACAGCAATACACCGAAGTATGATACAAATGAAAACAGTACTATTAATTAATATTTTTTTTGGCTTTGGACCAGAAATGAGAGTTGAGATGGGTTCACACAACTCCGTTTTACAAGTCTTTCAGGATGCACAAGTGCACGTGCTCACACCACTGCAAATGCACGCTGCCTCCCATGCAAAGCATTTCCCAGAGTAGCAGGAGCCTGTATCACTGCTTGTGGGGGTCAGGAAAATTCACCCTGACTTTTGTTTGTGTGATGAAGCAGGACTTCCCTTTGTGGGGAGCAAACACCATGATAACAGAAACTGCTGGGAGCAGGTGTGGGGAAGGGACAAAAACACTCACAGTGATGACTGTCAGAAAATCATGCATTATGTATACAATTTCCATAATTTGTAAAGCAGTTGTGAAAATGGTCTAGAGCTGCTGTTCCCCAGAGGTGAAGAGTCAAGGCACTTGATAAGGACAATTGTCAAACCAGATGTGGAAACACAAGCCTTGACCCCAATCTTTCCACACTTACATCTACTCAGCTTAGTCACTGACAGGCCAAAAAGAGGCAATTATGATGATTTTGTTTAAACTCTAGTTTATTATAGCCACAATTCCTCCCTCCTGCATCCAGCCTATTCCCTGATGTTAAACTAGTGTGTGTTTTTTAGAAATCCCTCAAATCTTGCAGTTGTTGAAGGATTCATCCTGTCTCTCAGAAAGGCTTAGATAATATACCAACATTGTTATTGACTGTGTACCCTATTTTTAGCCTGAATGTATTTGTTCTAGAAACAGAATAGAGGGTATTTCCCAAGACAGAAGACAAAGTTTTGTCAAAACACCGTAAGTTCCAAAGAGCAAGGTTCAGCACGGGGAAAATAGGAGTCGAGACTTGTTACGGGGCTTGTGCCAGCGCATGCAGAATGTTTCTCACTTAGAGGCATAAGGGAAGTTTTGCTTTTATGGTTCTGCAGCCTTTCTCACCAAATGCTTTGACAACCCTCAACTGATGTAGGCATCTAGTAGGTGTCTGCCCTCCTCCATGGTCTCTGTAATCAGAGGAGCCAGAGCAGCACCTCCGCACAGGGATTCAGGCTGGAAGCAGACAACTTGCCCGCTGGGGGTATCTGTCTTTCTCCTCTGATCACAAAGGGAACCTGAAACAGGCTGGGGGCGGGCAGGCTGATGTGGGGCATGCGGGGATTCATCAGCCCTGGCTTTCCTCGGACGCTGAGTCTTGGAGCTCAAAGGATTTATTTCTTGGCAGGTCTGATTTCGACAACTTCACGGCAGCTGGATCGAGAATACAAGGCTGAACATATCCTAGAGGTGGGTAATGATGATTGTAATTAGCTTTATTTACCTACAAGTGTATTAAGTCCTCAAAGAGCTTTCCTTGCAAGTTGGAGCACAGAGAAAGAATCTCATCCCATCAGCTCCCAACTGCTGGGAAACTTAATTAAATGGTGTGTGTTGCCCTAAGAGACAGCTGCAGCAGTACTGTGGGGTTTATTATTTCCTTAGTGAAGACTGGAGCAAAGGGCCTGTTCTGGAAGCTGTGGGAATGCAGGAAGAGAACTGTCCTCTAGCAGAATGGATAATAAGTTATGGGGAAAAGAGCAAGCCAGAGAAATCCACCCTCATTTATCTCATTGTGTCAGACGCTGCTGTGTATCTTTACGTTACCAACCCCATCCTTAGCTGCTCTGAGCTATGCGTATTTACTTTAGAGGGATCTTGAGGTGTTCCAGCCTACCAGGGTGACTGTGGATAATACATTTCTCTCTGCAAAGCAACAGGCTGGGAGCGTGCACAGGCACAGTGAAGCGAGGATGGGTGATAACTTGCCAAGCCATTGCAACGCAAACATTTTCAGTTGTGTGACCCGTAATGACCAATCCAACCCACTGCCCAGAGCAACTGCAGGCAGGATCCCTGCAGACACCTCTCCCTGGGCGTGCACAAGCCTTGCTCGGTGCCAGCTACAGCCACCAGATTTTACCCTGCAGAGAGGAGCGATGCCTCTGAAAATGTTGAGATACAAACACAGATCCACACAAAACCCCAAGTTTAGTCATTGCCCATCAGGATGAAGGCTGGCTGCCCCTGTCCTAGGTCACGACAAAGAGCTCTGTCACCTACTCCCTTTGCTTTCTGGCAGGTGGCTGTTTCCGACAACGGAGAGCCAGCCCTGAAGTCCACCAGCAGAGTCGTGATACAAGTCCTGGATGCCAACGACAATCCTCCCAGTTTCCCCCACAAGCTCTTCATGGTGCAGCTCCCTGAGAGAGAAGCCTCAGAGACACCGCTGCCAGTCTACAGGCTGATCGCTTCGGACCGTGACCAGGGCCAGAACAGCCAGATCACCTACACCATCGAGGAGGAGGAGGAAGGGATATTCACCATCAATCCCACAACCGGCATGGTGCTCTCCAGGAAAGCTTTTCCTGCCTCTGAATACAACATCCTCACGGTGAGAGGAGAGGGAAACAGAGAGAGATGATGGGAAAAGATGGGCAGAGGGGAAAAGGAGAGGAAAGGCTCCACAAATGGGAAGGATAAAAGAAATGGAGAAAATGCAGCAGTGGGAGGAGAGCTTGAATGAGACAGACTTGGGTTACAGGGAGAGAAACTGGGAGGGAATGACGCGAAATGCAGAAGGTGAGAAGCTATTAAAAATGGAAGTTAAATTTAAAATTAACTGTCCAGCTCACTCTCAGAGATGAACACAGTGATCCATGATCCCATATGGATGTGGACCTGAACCTGAACAGTTTTGGGTTTCAGTGATACCTCCATTTGACAGTCTGGTCAGGCTATGGGGCTTGGATAGAGGTTTGAAGCTCTCCCACACTCTCTGGGTCCTTGCAAACGAGGTTTGTGATCCAGGTCCCTCTGTGGATAGATCTTGGCAGGCTTGCTTGATAATCAAGAGGAATTTGGGTTGTACGGTTCTACCTTGGAAACAACCAGAGCACGAGCCACTGGGTCAAGATTTGTTTTGTGGGATTTTGGGTGCACTCAGACCTGAAACTCCTGGTGGGTGGGAGAAGCAGCTTCTCACGGGGCTCCCAAGGGCTAAACCAGCCTTCTCCCTGACTGCACGTGCATCTCCCGGCAGGTCAAGGCAACAGACGGCGGCAGCCCACCACTTTCCTCCCACGTACGGCTTCACATCAGCTGGGTCGCCCGGCCCGGCCCTTCCTCAGAGCCACTCGCTTTTGATGAACCTCATTTTAACTTTGCCGTGATGGAAACGGATCCTGTAAACCATATGGTGGGAGTGATCAGCATTGAAATGGGCCCCAGCCAAGTGTGGTTTAATATCACAGGTGAGACACAGAAATTAAAGCAGGGCAGCGATGTCTGGGAGCGTTTGCCCCAGCTCCCTTGGCTTTTCACCTGCCTGAGCTAATGAAGCTGTTTGCTTTAGGTGCAGGTGAGCTGCGGGGAAAGTTTTCTCACAGACACCAAAACGCTTAAACAACCATAGACAGAGCTGCCCGTCCAGGGGCTCCGGTGCCAAGTGCAATTATCCAACACACTTCTTTAATGACCTTCTGTGTTTGAGGTGTTCTCCGATGTCGCATGAAAGACAGGGCACGCCAGTCCCAGCTCCTCCTGGGAATCAAGTGACACTCTCGGTTGTGGTAAAACAGCCTGCGAGCATCCAGGTGTCTGGCTGGGTCTCACAGACATCTCCCATCTCTCCCTCCCTGCTGAGCCCACGTCCCGACAGGGAGCTGAGAGGGAAGGATTCCTCAAAGGGCTGCTCTGACCTGGCTGGTGGGGCTCTCCCACCTCACAGCATCCCAGGGATGAGTCAGATGTGAAATGTGAAGAAGCTCTTGGGCCTTCTCTAAGACACACAGTGCCAGGGCAGAGGGGACGTGGGCTGTCACCCCAGGGGACTCGTCAGGCAGCGCGTGTACAGAACTAGTCCTGTGAACAAGGGCCAGTTGTGCTCAGGTAATTTTGTGTTTTGAAGTGGTGCCCCAATCTGCCTTGCACAGCCTTTCCCTGACACTGCCTGCAGGGCTTGCCCTCGTCAGACACAGCCTTAATTGGGGAAGGGAATAGTTTTTCCTGGTACTATGTTAAGGCAGAGATGATGGTGTATAAATACAATTAAGCAGCAAGAGATACAGTGCTACAAGGAGCAGACTTATCAGCGCAAGGCTTATACGGCATTAGTAGTGTCTGCTTGTGTTTGCAGAACTAACGGTATATTCCTCTGGGTGTTATCCCATCATTTCCCTGCTGAGTGCTCGCCTGTGTGCTTGACCTCATCCTCACCAGTTTCTAGTGCAGCAAGTGCTTCTCAGGGCTCTCTTGGTTTCTATACTGGTGGAAATGGACAGGATTTCATTTTCCCTGCTGGGGAAGCAAAGCACCACGGTAGCTAGCAACCAAGCAAGTGATGCAGAGATCCAGGAGCCTTCAGCACCTCACTCAAAAACTCACCTTTCCCAGTCCACAAAGACTCTGTCACTGGGGTTGATGGTGTCTGCAAAAACTCTGGCAAAGCAGCATCTTATTTCATCTCTTTCCTTTCCTGGGTTTCCTCTTTCCCTTTAGCACTGTGCAGAGGAAGGAAGCCCTTCCCTCTTTTCTCAGGGAAAGGAATCCATGGGTCTCTCTTATTCTCTGTCTCTGCTTCTTTCTGTCTCCTGAGGAAGCGAAAATTGGTGGTCGAGATGGCTGGCAACCGCTGCATTTCTCCCAAAAGGGAAGATGCATAATTTAACTACCAGCCAAGATTTCTCCAGCTGGTAAGAGAACAAAGCAGAATCCAGAGCATCCTTCCCAGGTGGGAAGGGAAAAGTTGAGACCTGGGACAAATCACAGAAAACTGCTTCTACCTGTCCCTATCTCAGAACAGCGTAGCAATGTTTCACTGTGACAAGGAACTAATAGGCCACCAGTAAGTGAGGCAAGAGAAAGGAGCTGCCACGCCAGGGCTGCCCCAGCAGCAGTGCGAGGGACAGCCTTCTGCTGTGAGCTGCTCACGCCTGCGGTTCCCAGCACCATGCAGCCATCTGGGGTGGGGACAGCAGGCTCTGCCCACCCTGGAAGTACCGTCTGCCTCCCCAACTGTTCAAGCATTGGGCTTCTTCAGGAAGCTCACAGGCTCCCAGCCCTGGCAATGAAGACCATGGCTGACATGCCCACAGCGTGACCTTGAATTGGAAGCCAGCAGGAACAGTCAGCCCTGCAGGTCCCTCGAACCATGCTAAGCCTACGATACTGCATAGCTGGAGACCTTGTGCAAATAAATCAATGCTCAAATGTGACTGTTGCAAACCTGGCCAGGACATCATATGCATGCGTGCATCCTTTCCCCTTCTCTCCTCCCCCTCATTTTCTCTAATTCCCCTCATCTTCCCTCTCGCACTCCTTTGTCACCATCTGTGACTACCTTTTCGGCCAGCTTCTCCATGTCCTCCCTGTCTACTTGTCCTCCCTGTCTCCTGCATCCATCTACCATATTTTGCAGTGAGTGTCCAGATTTGGGGGAAATCTCACCTATGGCACTGTCCCCAAACTAGCTGTGGCCAAAGCAGTACAGCTAGAGTGAGTGCCTACACATCCCCATTCATACTGCCTGGCATGCCATCTATCTGCAGTTGGGCATGAGCTACTTGTGTGGTTTGTGTACGGTGTCTGGAGGGGAGATTCTCATCCTTTGGATCTCCAGGCAGCTCCTAAAATCCTTTCCCCTGCAGAGGCTGCCAGCACCTGTAGTTTGCTCCACACAGAAATCTAACAGTAACTGCCCCCCATTTCCTTTTCTCATCTCTGCCTTAATGCAGGTGGCGATGACGACATGGATTTTGACATCGAGAAGAGCACAGGCAGCATGGTCATTGCAAGACCCCTCGATGCAAGGAGAAAATCAAGCTACAACCTGACAGTAGAAGTCACCGATGGGTCCACTACCATCAAAACCCAGGTAAGGCTTTTTTCTTTAGTAGATACCCCATCTACAGTGAGTATATGCCAAAAGGAATCTTTCTTCTGACTCTACTG